>BQNB010017313.1:4314-70153 GCA_026074375.1 Tanacetum coccineum | reverse complement strand
TTATTAAAACCCTAATTTTTTTATAAACCCTAATTAATTTTCTTTTATAACTAACTCTAATTCCATCAAGAATAGATTACAAGATTAATATAATAACTAAAGATTAACATGGCTTACCTTGATAATTTTTTTTTCTTCTACTTGCTGTTGACGATCACAAGAGAAGGAGGGGAAGAAAAAAATGGTTTAATAATCCCTAATCTTGTATTTATATTCTTAGTATCCTATTTAGATTAAAACTCTAATAATTTTTTTTTATTTTCTTCTTCAAACCGACTTAAACAATCGGCCCATTCTTTTTATATATTTTTTTTCCTTTTTTTTTATTAAGAAATTTTACTAATTACCTTAAATTTTTGCAATTATTTAAGCCCATTTAACTATACCTTTTTGCTAAAACGCAAAATACTATACTTTAAAAAAAACATATCATTCCTATTCTCACTTACTATAAATGGAAAGTTTAGCACAAACTCCCATATTTCAACTATATCTTTCTATCTCATCTCACACATATTTAGTAAACGCCAAAACCCTCAAAACCAAAGATCGACGTAGCAAAACTTGCAATGCTCGACCTATTTTCCAACATTCTACACTCAAATCAAAATATTCCACATAACTTCATACACATGCCCATAAAAGGATGACCATAAAATCCTAAGATGATCCCCTGCATGCATAATTACTTTACATAACAAGCAAAACGATCACATAGCACGCAAAACACATATAAATAAGCACAAAAGCTAAAATCTAAAGCATACGCTAACCTGCTCAACCTCGGTTGTCACATTCTACCCCCGATATCTCTCCTGATGTTGCCGAACTTAAAGATACGGTGAAAGCCTTACTTCTCGATAAGAAAAACCAAACCCAAGCTCCCGCTCCCGTGAAAGCGGTCGAGGAAAGTTGTGTTACTTGCGGTGGTGCTCATTCTTACTGAAATTGTCCCGCCATCGATGGCAACGTTTATCGTGACAATATTCAAGAGTACGTCTCTCAAGCCGCCGTGGTTAACTACAACCAAGAAAATACCGGTTACCGAGCCCTGATTGCTAATCAAATTAGACCTCCCAATTTTCCTCCCGTTCAACAAAACTAAGGAAGTAACCAAAACCGTTACAACCAAAACCGAGAGAATAACTACAACCAAAGCCAAATTTATCGACCTTCGATTAATCAACCCCCGATTCACCAAGCTCCACCTTACCAAGCTCTGGCTCCGCAAACACAAGGTGTGACAAAGACTGATTTTGAAAGCTACGTCAAGGCTAATGATGCGGTTATGAGAAACATGCAAGACCAAAACTGATGTAGTGAAATAAACGGGATAACAAATAGAATCTGTTGATTCACACGAATACCAGAAATAATCTTCCAACTATCGTTGATTCAAAAGAATACCGATAATCAGGCAAACTCCAACAACTGTTGATTCAAACAAATACCGATTATTAAGAGAATCTTAGCAAACCGCCAAGAACAAAGCAAAAGCTTTTATTATCAAAACTCAAAGATATCCCAATACAAAGAAAAGACCTAATATTTATAGTAAAACTAGAGACTTTTCGTTTTCCCTAAATTTATAACTGATTAGAAATTAAATACTTTCCTAATTACCAAATTCTGAGCCCGTTGTTGCTCCCGTTAGTGAGTCCGATGCATATGCAGGAAATTGTCAATTCCGTATCCTTCGAGACGTAATGATGAAAGGCGCCGTGAAAAAGCTAACGACCAAATTGAGAAATTCTACGAAATCTTTAAAGATTTGAGTTTCGAAATTAGCCTCACGGATGCTTTGATTCTTATGCCAAAATTTGCCTCGACTCTTAAAGCTTTAATTGGAAACAAAGAAAAATTAAGTGAAATGGCTAGAACTCCATTGAATGAGCATTGCTCGGCGGTTATCCTCAACAAGTTACCCGAAAAACTTGGAGACCCCGGCAAATTTCTCATACCGTGTGATTTTCCCGGAATGGATGAGTGCTTAGCCTTGGCCGATCTTGGCGCTAGCATAAATCTCATGCCATTATCCGTGTGGAAAAAGCTTTCTCTTCCGGAGCTCACTCCTACTTGTATGACTCTTGAACTTGCAGACCGTTCGATTACCCAACCGATCGGTATCGCCGAAGATGTCTACCTAAAAGTAGGAAAGTTCAAATTCTCGGCCGACTTTGTAGTCGTAGACTTTGATGCCGATCCCCGAGCTCCCCTAATTCTCGGGAGATCCTTCTTAAAAACTGGACATGCTTTGATTGATGTTTACAAAGGCGAATTAACTCTTCGTGTTGAAAAAGAAGCCGTAACATTCAATCTTGACCAAACTTCGAGATACTCCTCTAATTATGATGATATGACGGCGAACCGAATCGACGTCATTGAAATGGCTTGTGAAGAGTATTCTCAAGAAGTTCTTGGTTTCTCTGATGTGATCGCAAGTGGCAAACCCACTCTTTATTATGACCCGATCGTTTCTACCTCTTCTCCGACTCTTACTCCCTTCGGGGATAGTGATTTTCTTCTTAAGGAAGTCGATGCTTTCCTCGCTCTCAAAGATGATCCAACTTCACCAGAAGTTGATGACTCTTACTATGACCCGGAGGGGGATATTCTTCTTCTTGAATCATTTCTCAATGATGATCCATCATTACCCCCTCCTACTTAAAGAAACTATTTGCCTGAAATTCAAAAAGAACTTAAAATTTGTGAAGCTAAAACTGATAAATCTTCAATTGATGAACCTCCCGAAGTCCAACTCAAGGACTTACCTCTTCATCTCGAATACGCATTTTTGGAAGGTGACAACAAGTTGCCCGTCATAATTGCTAAAGACTTGAGTGTCAAGGAAAAAGTCGCTCTCATAAAGGTTTTGAAGTCACACAAGCGAGCCATCGCTTGGAAACTCTCTGACATCAATGGTATTTACCCGGAATTTTATACGCACAAGATTCTAATGGAAGAGGACTACAAACCGGCGGTTCAACACCAAAGACGGGTGCATCCAAAAATCCACGATGTCATCAAAAAGGAGGTTGAAAAACTTCTTGACGCCGGATTAATTTACCCGATCTCGGATAGTCCTTGGGTAAGCCCCGTACATTGCGTACCGAAAAAAGGTGGCTTTACCGTTGTTAAAAATGATGAAAATGAGTTAATTCCGACTCGATTGGTTACAGGATGACGTGTATGCATTGACTACTTAAAGTTAAATGAAGCCACCCATAAAGACCACTTTCTACTACCGTTTATGGATCAAATACTCGAGAGATTAGCGGGAAACGAGTACTATTATTTTCTCGATGGTTTCTCAGGTTACTTTCAAATTCCCATCGACCCTCATGATTAAGAAAAGACAACATTCACGTGTCCTTACAGAACATTCGCCTACCGTTGCATGCCTTTTGGTTTATGCAATGCACCGGGCACGTTCCAAAGGTGTATGATGGCTATCTTTCATGATATGATCGAAAAAATGATGGAAGTCTTCATGGACGACTTTTCGGTCTTTGGGAATTCATTCGAAAATTGCCTCTCTCGTGTAGACAAGATGCTTCAAAGGTGCGAAGACACCAATCTTTGTCTAAATTGGGAAAAGAGTCATTTTATGGTTAAGGAAGGCATTGTCCTTGGCCATAAGATTTCCAAAAAAGGGATTGAGGTTGATAAAGCCAAAGTCGATATGATTGCTAAGTTACCTCATCCCACCACCGTTAAGGGTGTTCGGAGTTTTCTCGGTCATGCCGATTTCTACCGACGGTTCATTAAGGATTTTTCCAAAATTTCCGACCGATGACTCATCTTCTTGAGGAGAATACTCCGTTCATCTTCTCCAATGATTGTATCCAAGCTTTTGAAACGTTAAAGAAAAAACTTACCAAAGCTCCAATCTTGATTGCCCCCGACTGGGACCTACCCTTTGAGCTTATGTGCGATGCAAGCGACTTTGCCATAGGAGCAGTCTTGGGGCAACATCATGAAAAACACTTTAGGCCTATACATTATGCTAGCAAAACAATGAACGAGGCGGAATCGCATTACACCATGACAGAGAAAGAAATGTTAGTCGTGGTGTACGCCTTCGAAAAATTCTGATCTTACCTCATCTTGAACAAGAGCATAGTATATACGAATCACTCCGCCCTAAAATATCTCTTTGCTAAGAAAGATTCCAAGGTGAGATTGCTCTGGTGGGTTCTCATCCTTCAAGAGTTCAAATTCAAAGTAATTGACATAAAAGGAGCCAAGAATCTCGCGGCCGATCATCTTTCCCGATTAGAAAATCCGTATGAAAGTGTGCTCGACCCAAAGGAGGTAAACAAAAAGTTTCCTTTTGAGACACTTAATATGGTGACTTTTTGTGGTGACTCAAGTACCCCGTGGTTTGCCGATTATGCAAATTACCACGCGGGGAATTTCATTGTTAAAGGGATGTCGTCCCAAAAAAAAAGTTTTTAAAGGATGTTAAACATTACTTTTGGGACGACCCCTTCTTGTTCAAAATATGTGCGGATCAAGTGATCCGGCGGTGTGTGCACGGCAAAGAAGCTCTCGACATCCTCGAAGCTTGCCATAATGGACCCACCGGGGGACATCATGGTGTAAATATCACCCCCAAAAAGGTCTTTGATGCCAGTTTCTTTTGGCCCACTATTTACAAAGATGCACACGAGTTGGTTAAAAATTACGACTCGTGCCAGCGTCAAGGAAAAATTTCGCAACGTGATGAAATGCCTCAAAATTCCATCCAAGTTTGCGAAATCTTTAACGTGTGGGGCATCGATTTCATGGGGCCATTCCTATCTTCACGAGGGAACAAATACATACTCGTGGCGGTCAACTACTTGTCAAAACGGGTTGAAGCGAAAGCGCTCCCCACCAACGACGCCCGAGTTATTTGTAAATTTCTTAAATCTCTCTTCGCCCGATTCGGTGCCCCTCATGCTATCATAAGTGATCACGGAACTCATTTTTGCAATGACCAGTTGGCAAAGGTCATGCTTAAATACGGAGTTACTCACCGTCTCTCCACCGCATATCACCCACAAACAAGTGGGCTAGTTGAGGTATCCAATCATGGCTTAAAACGAATTCTTGAAAGGATCGTGGGCGAGAACCGTGCATCTTGGTCGGATAAACTAGATGATGCACTCTGGGCCTTCCGTACCGCTTATAAAACACCCATCGGGTGCACCCCATACAAGCTCGTGTACGGAAAGGCCTGTCATCTACCGATCGAGCTCAAGCACAAAGCCTACTGGGCCTTAAAACATGCAAACTTTGACCTTGAGACTGCGGGTGATCACCGAAAAGTTCAACTCAATGAACTAAATGAACTTCGTGATCATGCCTATGAGAACTCTTTGATCTATAAAGAGAAAACAAAGAGGATCCATGACTCAAAGATCAAAAACCGCGTTTTCAACATCGGTGATCAAGTCCTCCTCTTTAACTATAGATTAAAGATGTTTTAGGGCAAGTTAAAATCCCGTTGGTCTGGACCGTTCACCATTTCCCATGTCTTTCCATATGGCACCGTTGAGTTATCTCAAAACTCCGGGCCAAACTTCAAGGTTGACCGGTACACGAATTAAGCACACTACTTTGGAGGAGGACATACCAAAATTAGTTGTCCCCAGATCTCCACACCTTCCCTTAAAAGGAAAAATGATCGGGATTGTGTCAAGCACTAGTGACCCTAAACAAGCGCCTCATGGGAGGCACCCCTCCGTTCTAACCTTGAGTTATATTATGTAGTAAGAAATAAGAGTTATTTTTATTATGAAGAGGTAGCCTCTTTTCTTTCTTGTTTGCTTGTGTTATTTAGTGATTGTCCAGGCATGGTCCCTCGGATTTTGAAAGCCCTCTACGTCTCAGCGGTTCTTGTCCATCCGAATCATAAGAGCTTCAAATCTCTCTCAGCTTCGTTCATTTGGGAAATCAAATATCCTAACATCATCGACAACGTTTTATCATTAAGCATACTTAATAAACGCTTAGATTTATCGATATATAGGATATTGAATTTCCCAAATGAAGCTGAGGATTTGAAGCTCTTATGATCGAAGGACAAAACCGCGAGAACGAGAGGCTTCAAAAATCCGGGACCATCCTGGACAATCACAAAAAACACAAGCAAACAAGAAAGAAAAGAGGCACACCTCTTCATAAAAAAACAAAAAACTATCATTTACTACATAATAGAACTCAGGATAAGAAACGGGGTACAGTGCCTCCATTGAAGCGCTTGTTTAGGGACACTAAGCAGACACAATCCCCGAATTCATTTATCCTTAGGGAAGGTTTGGAGATCTGGGACAACTAATTTTGGTAGTCCCCCTCCAAATATGTGCTTAATTCGTTGACCGTTCACCTTGAAATTTAGCCCGGAGTTTTGAGATAACTCAACGTTGCCATATGGAAAGACATGGGAAATGGTTAACGGTCCTGGACCAACAGGGAATTTTAACTAGCCCGAGAACATCTCAATCATGAGTTTAAAAAGAGGAGTACATGATACCGACGTTGAAAACGCGGTTTTTTGATCTTTGAGTCATGTTCCTCTTGTTTTCTCTTTATAGATCAAAGAGTTTCTCATTCGGGTAGGCATGATCACGAAGTTTTCATTTTAGTTCATTGAGTATGAACTTTACGGTGATCACCCGCGGTCTCAGGTCGGTTTGCATGTTTCAAGGCCCAGTAGGCTTTGTTCACGAGCCTCGATCGTAGAAGAACATGCATTTCGTACACGAGCTTAGAATGGGGTACACCCGACTGGTGGTATTTATGTAACTGTACGGAGGCCCAGAGTGCATCATCTAGTTATATCCGACAAAGATCACGGTTCGCGCACCACGGCCCGTTTCAAGAATTCGTTTCAAGCACATTAGATACCTCAACTTGCCCACTTGTTTTGTGGGGATACGCGTGAGAGACGGTGAGTAACTCCAAATTTAATGCAAGACCATTGCAAACTGGTCATTGCAAAAAGGGTTAACCGTGACACTTATGATAGCACGTCTGGGGCACCGAATCAGGCGAAGAGAATTTAAGAAATTATCAAACAACTCGGCGCGTTGTGAGAGCGCTTTCCGCTCAACCCATTTTGACAAATAGTCTACCGCCACAAGTATGTAATTGTATCCCTCGAGAAACTGGAACGGCTCCCATGAAAACGTGCCCACACGTCAAAGATTTCGCAAACTTAGATGGAATTTTAAGGCATTTCATCACGCTGCGAAATTTTTCACCTTGACGGATACTGACAAGTTGACCATCGGTGACCAAGACATGGCATCTTTGTAAATCGTAGGGCCAATAAAAAACCCTGAGTCAAAAACAATTTTGGCGGTGTAGTTGGCACCATAATGTCCCCCAGTGGGTCCACTATAGCAAGCTATGAGGAGTCTACAGACTTTCTTGCCACAACAATACCGTCGGATCATTTGATCCGCACATATTTTGAACAAATAGGGGTCGTCCCAAAAGTAATGTTTAACATCCTTGAAAAACTTGTTTTTCTGCTGGGACGACATCCTTTTAACAATGAAATTCCCCGCGTGGTAATTTGCATAATCGAACCCATGGGTACTTGAGTTCACCACAGAGTTACATATTTAAAGAAGTCTCGAGAGGAAACTTTTCATTACTTCTTTGGGTCGAGCGCATTTTCCATACGGATTTTCTAATCGGGGAACGATTGATCGGCCCGCGCGAGATTTTCCGGCTCCTTTTGAGTGTCAATTACTTTGAATGTGAACTCTAGAAGGAGGATAACCCATCGTGAAGCAATCTCGCCTTAGAAGCTTTTTCTTTAGCAAGAGATTTTTAGGGCAGAGTGAATTCCGTATAACACTACGCTTTTGTTCAATAGAGGTAGATTGGAATTTTTCGAAGCATACACCACTGCTAACATTTTTTTCTTCGACGTATGTGTAAATGCGATACCGCCTCGTTCATTGTTTTACAGCATAGTGTATAGGTCTAAAGTGTTTTCATGACGTTTTGCCAACCAAGACTGCCACCTATGGCAAAGTCGCTTGCATCGCACATAAGCTTGCAAGGATAGGTCTCAGTCGCGTGCAAATCAAGATGGAGCATCAGTAGTTTTTTCTTTAATGTTTCAAAAGCTTGAATACATTCATCGGAGAAGATGAACGGAGTATTTTTCTCAAGAAGATGAGTCATCGGTCGGGAAATTTTGGAAAAATCCTTAATGAACCGTCGGTAGAAACCGGCATGACCGAGAAAACTCCGAACACCCTTAACGGTGGTGGGATGAGGTAACTTAGCAATCACATCGACTTTGGCTTTATCGACCTCAATCCCATTTTTGGAAATCTTATGGCCAAGGACAATGCCTTCCTTAACCATAAAATGACTCTTTTCCTAATTTAGACAAAGATTGGTGTCTTCACACCTTTGAAGCATCTTGTCTACACGAGAGAGGCAATTTTCAAATGAATTCCCAAAGACCGAAAAGTCGTCCATAAAGACTTCCATCGTTTTTTCAATCATATCATGAAAGATAGCCATCATACACCTCTGGAACGTGCCCGGTGCATTGCATAAGCCAAAAGGCATGCGACGATAGGCGAACGTTCCATAAGACACGTGAATTTGTGGTCCTTTTTCTTATTCATGGAGGGTCGATGGAATTTTGAAAAGTAACCCGAGAAACCATCGAGGAAACAATATTACTCGTTTCCCGCTAATCTCTCAAGCATTTGATCCCATAACGGATAAGTGGAAAGTGGTCTTTACAGGTGGCTTCATCTAACTTACGGTAGTCAATGCACACACGCCACCCCGTAACCAATCGAGTCGGAATTAATTCATTTTCATCATTTTCAACAACGGTAAAGCCACCCTTTTTCGGTACGCAATGTACGGGGCTTACCCAAGGACTATCCGAGATCGGGTAAATTAATCCGGCGTCAAGAAGTTTTTCAACCTCCTTTTTGATGACATCGTGGATTTTTGGATTCACCCGTCTTTGGTGTTGAACCGCTGGTTTGTAGTCCTCTTCCATAAGAATCTTTTGAGTACAAAATCCCGGGTTAATACCCTTGATGTCGGAGAGTTTCCAAGCGATAGCTCGCTTGTGTGACTTCAGAACCTTTATGAGAGCGGCTTTTTCCTCGATACTCAAGTCTTTAGCAATTATGACTGGCAACTTGTTGTCACCTTCCAAAAATGCATATTCGAGATGAGGAGGTAAGTCCTTGAGTTCGACTTTGGGAGGTTCATCAATTGAAGATTTATCAGTTTTAGCTTCACAAACTTTGAGTTCTTTTCGAATTTCAGGCAAATAATTTCCTTGAGTGGGAGGGGGTGATGGATCATCATTGAGAAATGATTCAAGAAGAAGAATATCCCCCTCCGGGTCATAGTAAGAGTCATCAACTTCCGGTGAAGTTGGATCATCTTCAAGAGCGAGGAAAGCATCGACTTCCTCGAGAAGAAAATCACTATCCCCGAAGGGAGTGAGAGTCAGAGAAGAGGTAGAAACGATCGGGTCATAGTAAGGAGTGGGATTGCCACTCGCGATCACATCGGAGAAACCGAGAACTTCTTGAGAATACTCCTCACAAGCCATTTCAATAACGTCGATTCGGTTCGCCGTCATATCATCGTAATTAGAGGAGTATCTCGAAGTGCCAGTAGGAACTACTACTCTACCAGTAGGAACTACATACCTACTAGTAGAAACTAAGTATTACAATTATTCCTAACACCGGTCTTTAAAATGGATCTCCCGAGAATTAGGGGGACTCGGGGATCGGCATCAAAGTCTACGACTACAAAGTCGGCCAGGAATTTGAACTTTCCTACTTTTAGGTAGACATCTTCGGCGATACCGATCGGTTGGGTAATCGAACGGTCTGCAAGTTCAAGAGTCATACAAGTAGGAGTGAGCTCCGGAAGAGAAAGCTTTTTCCACATGGATAATGGCATGAGATTTATGCTAGCGCCAAGATAGGCCAAGGCTAAGCACTCATCCATTCTGGGAAAATCACACGGTATTGGAAATTTGCTCGGGTCTCCAAGTTTTTCGGGTAACTTGTTGAGGATAACCGCCGAATAATGCTCATTCAAAGGAATTTTAGCCATTTCACTTAATTTTTCTTTGTTTCCAATTAAGGCTTTAAGAGTTGAGGCAAATTTTGGCATAAGAATCAAAGCATTCGTGAGGCTAATTTCGAAACTCAAATCTTTAAAGATTTTGTAGAATTTCTCAATTTGGTCGTTAGCTTTTTCCCGGCGCCTTTCATCGTTACGTCTCGAAGGATATGGAATTGACGGTTTCAAGTTAGGCATCGGAGCAATAACGGGAGTAACAACGGGATCAGAATTTGGTACTTAAGGTTGAACTTGGACAACCGAAGGTTGGACGTCTTTGGTACTTTCGTTATTAGTAGGAAGCACCGTGTCCTTTGTCACATCGGGTTCACATTCCACAACTTTAGAAGGAGAAGAAGAAGTAGTAGGAATCGTGGGTCCTTGATAAGCAACACCGCTTCGGGTGGTAATACCCTTCAAATCTACCTTCGGGTTAGTAATGGTATTACTAGGGAGTGTCCCTGAACCTGAAGTAGAAGCGGTATTGGAATTCACAAACTTGGAAAGCTTGTCCGTTAAATTGGTCATTTGATTTTGCAAGTTTTGGTTTTGGTCTTGCATATTTCTCATCACTGCATCATTAGCTTTGACGTAGCTTTCAAAATCATTATTTGTTACACCTTGTGTTTGAGGAGCTGAAGCTTGGTAAGGTGGAGCTTGGTGAACCGGGGGTTGATTAATCGGTGGTCGATAAATTTGGCTTTGGTTGTAATTATTCCCCCGGTTTTGGTTGTAACGGTTTTGGTTATTTCCTTGGTTTTGTTGAATGGGAGGAAAACCAGAAGGTCGAATTTGATTAGCAATCGGGGCTCGGTAACCGGTATTTCCTTGATTGAAACTAGTTGCGGCAGCTTAGGAAACATATTCTTGAATATTGTCACGATAAACATTGCCATCGGTGGCGGGACAATTTTGGTAAGAATAAGTACCACTGCAAGTAACACAACATTCCTCGACCGCTTTTACGGGAGCGGGAGCTTGGGATTTCTTATCGAGATGTAAGGCTTTCACCATATCTTTTAGTTCGGCAACATCGGGAGAAATACCGGGGGTAGAAGAGCTCGAACTCACTTTGGACACAACCGGTTTGTTAAGTGAATTAGGAACTTTGGATTTGCTCTCGATGATTCTTAGGCAATCACGGGGCATTTTATCCAAAAAGTTACCACCCGCGGCGGAATTCAACGAATCTTGATCATTAGAGTTCAAAGCATTATAGAAAGTATCGAGTTGATGTAACTCCGAAAATCCATGATGTGGGCATGCCTGAAGAAGATCATTGAATCGGTCCCATGCCTCGTAGAAACGATTCATCAAATGTTGTTGATCTCGTTAGATTTCATTTCGAAGATTTGTTGTTTTGGTATGGAGGAAGAATTTGTTAATGAATGTTCGAAACAAGATCATCCCGTGTAGAAATCGATCGTGGGGGTCTTTTTCAAGCCCATAATCGGGCGGCACCCTCTGAGGAAAAGGGGGGGGAAAAGCATAAGCTTTACGACGTACTGGGTCGTTCGGGAATTCATTCATATAAGGATTTGTTGAATTTACCGGATGTGAGCTTTGAGGGTCTTTTTTTCATGTCGAAAGAATTGTTTGTTTTGAACTCGAGGGTAAGCAAACCGTGCTTAAGCTCAATGTTGGTACGCTGTGATTTCAGGCAAACGTAGGAATCCTCGTAACCCACGGTGGATGCTTCGAGCAATTGAGCCATAGTACGAGTATCGTCCATCGTAACTACGAGAGGAGCTTGATTTTCAATTGGTTCCACAAGATTAAATGGTTCAACAAAAAGTCGGATTGGAAGTTGTTGTTTGTTGACGGTTAGGTTAGAATTACGAGATTGAGAACGAGTGCGCATGCACTAAAATGTAAAAAGAAAATTTATACTAATTTTTTTGATTTTTTTTTTGGTATTTCAACAATGTATTTACAATAAATTTTAAATACAGACAATGAGATAAGACTCTTAAACCTAATAATCAACTCACTTCTCGGTAACTCTCTAAAAGAAAAACGCACAAAGGAGTTTGTTTAACTTTCAAAGGTGAGCCGTACCTCGCGAGAGACACAAAAGGTAAGTTTTTGATCTTTGGTTCGGGAACTTATTAATGGATAATACTTCAGTTGAAAGTATTATATGTTGGTGTTCTTTTACCAACTTGGTAAAAAAAATTATTTCTTTTTATGGTTAATGTTTTTAATTTTTTTTATATTATAATTATACTAAATAAAAGAAAAATCTTTTTGTATTTTCTATAAGAAAATAAACAAAATAACTTCACACGGAAGGATCGTCAAACCAAAATTTTCAAACGGCTTCAACAATCGTAGACAATCCTCCCCGGCAACGGCGCCAAAAACTGACCGAGATTGACTCACACCTTTAAAATATATAATATATAAATATAAAATACTTATATAAATATATAAATATAAGGGGGTAAGAATCAAAAAATCTCAATTGTAGTAAACCGGGAGTATGATTCCCGGGTCGTTATCCCCAACGAGGAATGCAATTGAAAGTCGAGAGTCGTTTTGAGAATCGATGCTTGAATGAAACAAGATTATGATTGGTTATTTAAAACTACGGGAAAATTAAGGCAAAAACTTAAAAACAATTAAGGAAAAGTTATTTTAAACTAAAAACGCAAAACGGGAGTCCTAAAAACGCAACTAAAAACTAGCTAAGGCAAATATTAATCCTAAAAATTCAAACTTAATTTCTAAACCTTTCAAATAACAAAATAAATTTTACTAAGAAAGATTTATATTTTTTTGGCTTTTTAATACTTTTTTATGAATTAAAACCTATTTAATCTATTTAAAATTCTAGAAAATGACAAATTAATTCCTAAAAATTTCAAAAAATGATTTTCTACTTTAGAAAAGTCTAAAATATCATAAAAACTCATAAAAACATTTTTCACTACTTTTTATAATTAAAAACTATTTCTTAAAATTAATTTAAAAAGCTAAAAATAAAATTTAAAATCTAAAAATGATGAAAAAGATTTTAAACTTTGTAAACCTAAAACTATTTATTATAAATCTAAAAACTATTTTTTTGTAATTTTCTGAATTAATTTACTATTTTTAAATGATTTTCTAAAATTCTAAACTTCGAAAAATAAAGAAAAATAACAAATAAAGGAGGAAAAATCTAAAAAAAGCAGGAAAGTCCTAAATGTTGAAAGGGTCCTAGGAAAAATAAGCTGGTTAGGCCAGCTTATCGAATAAGCTAAGAAAAAGCTAAAATAAGCTGCGAAGTGCTTATAGCTAAAAGAAGTGAAAACGTGTATAAGTAAATTGATAATGCAAAGATAAACGGAAAAGACCCAAGGGCGCTAGTGGTAGAGGGAGTGTGTTGTGTGTTGTGTTATAAAAGGTAAGGAGGGTAGAGGTCGTGGGTTCGAGCCCTGCTCACCCACGATTTCCCCTCTTCCCTTTTTTTTGCAAAAACTTTAAAAAGCAAAGTTGTTAAGCAGCTTAAAATAAGCTACTTTTGTGAAAACAACTTTTTAGAAAACTAGATAATAAGCTGAAAAAGAGCTTTTTGAAACAGAAAGAGCACTTAGCTCTTTTTAAACTTTCTCTTAAAACTTGAATATACTAATAAGCTAAGATAAGCTCACACCAGATCAAATAAGCTATAACTAACTTAAAACTAACCTAATAAGCTAATCTAAGCTATAAATGAACAAATAGAATAAACCATAAGCTGAAAAAGATCAATAAGCATTTTTTTTACAAAACCAGTTATCAAACAGCCTGACCAGGCATCTTTGAGCTTATTTTTAAGCAATCAAACGGATCCTTATGAAAATCTAGCTTATACTACCTATAAGCCTGGCCTATGAGCTACTCTAAACAATAAACAAAAGACATTTTGAAATTCAAATAAGCAGTTAAAAAGCTAACTGAAAAGGCTACTTGTATAGATTAACTATGTTTTTGGTTTTTTAAGGAAAAGACTAAATAAGCTAAAACTGACCCTAATAAGCTATAAACTACTTAAAAATTATCCTAATAAGCTAGTTTGAACAGGAATTAAGCAAAAACTAAGGACCTATAAGCTAAAAAAAATCTCAAATAAGCTATTTGGGAAGAAACTGTTAATCCAAACAGTCCCTTAAGGCAACTTTGAGCTTATTTTTCAATAAGCTAAAGGGTCCTTATGGACTTTTGGCTTAAACCAGCTTAACCCTTGACCTATTAGCTACTTAAAACAACTTTTGAAAACTAATTTGAAACTCAAATGATCAATAAAGAAGCTAGTTGAAAAAGCTGAAAATTCATTTTACTCTATTTTTGGTTTTTGAATTAAAAGACAAAGTGCTAAATTGCAGATCTAAAACAGGTATTCAAATAAGCTTTTTAAACTAAATTAAGCCCTAACCTATATAATATGGCCTACCAACTACTTGTGCTCAAAACTAAAAGAACTAACTTCTACTTTAACCCACTAAATCTTAAGCTAGAAATTGGCAGTATGGCTTGATTTAACTACTGGTGCATTTGACACTAGATGTCCAAAACTAATTACACAAACTTAAAAACCTGAATCTATACTAACTTAAACACTAGAAACAAATGTATATTGAATAACTAACATAGCCAGAATGAGCTCAAGCTTAAAATGCATATTAGAAGAAACTAGGACTAACAGATTCAAACTATTAATTAGCAATCTTAAAGACAACTTGATATAAGCCAACAAAACACCTTAAATCTAATCTTATAAACCTAGAATTAAGATTTAAACTCAATTTAAAGGACCAAAAGGCCAATAGCAGCTATGCCAAACACCCTTTTAAAATGTAAAAAAATCCATAATCAGCTTATAAAATTAAGATTTAAAGCACAAGTATCAACTACCAGATACTAGACAGCTTATAACCAACATAATGAACAATTATTATTAAGCAAATAAGCAGAGACAATAAGCAAACTAAGCTATGCTAATATTTTTGGTTTTTTTAACTGTTTTTAAACTAATATAAGCAAATTAAGATTTAAGCTAGTTATCTAAACTAAATAAGCATCAAACAAAGATAATAAGCAAGCTTAAGCTAAATTTAACATCAATAAGCTACTATCAAACAGATTAAGCAATTATGCATATTTTAACTAAAATTATGTAGAGACAGATAAGTAAAAAAATAAAGGAAAAGGAAATGGTACCTCACACCTCAGCTAAACAGAGGTGAGTGCTCTTAATAGAGCTTATACAAACAGCTTAAGCTTTAAGCTTATTCCAATCACCTATTCTAAACCTAACTCCTGACCTTCAGGAACTATTACCACTTGAATTCTATAAGCAGCCATCCAATTCCATTAGAATTCAAGTAATTGAGAGCTTTTAGTAGCTTAAGGACAATAAGAGCTTATGAAACAGTTTTAGAGCTTATTTAACCATATTTTGCACAAAAGTAAACTTAGGAAAAGACAAAGAGCACTATAAGAAAACCTTAACTTTTATTAATAAAAGAGCTGATTACAAACTTGAAATTGAAAATTACATGAATTAAAAACAGAATTTAAACATTACAAAAGCTAAAATTTAAAGCTACTAAAAAGCTATTAAAACTAAAAAAAAGAAGATGATCCTCTTGTGAGTGAGGCAAGGCTCTATTTATAGGAGCTGAGAGAAGGATCTAGGCTCTTAACACGCTCCCCTTGACTTTTGATCTTGACCCTTCATAATCTCTAATCATTGGATGCCATTTCTTATCCGTTGGATTAAATGAGGCACACGGATTGCCAAGCTGGTAATCCTACTCTTTGGGAGTGAGTGTGCCTTATTTGGCTTGAGTTTAGTGTAAAATTTCCCTCAAAGTGTGTTTGTTTTCATCCCACGTGTCATTCACCTTGTCAGCTTGTCCAATCAAATGCTCTTGAGTGACGTTTTGATGATGACTTGGCGCTTAGTACTTGGTATCTTCTTTAGCCACATCATTGTTTGAGAGGAAGTGGGTTTTTACCTTTTTGATTAAGCTGAAAGGTGAAAATGGGGACGAAGGGTGAATAGTTACCTTCGCGCCCTTTCTTTTCTTTTTACTATTTGTTTGACTCAGCCATTTAGGGCGTTGTAGGTTTATTAAAATAGGATTGGGCCGGTTATATGGTTTTGGGTTATATTTGGAGGATAACGACCGTTAGTTCTTTTATAATAAAAGGACTAACGGTGTTAGGGTTTAAGGCTTTATTAGTGAAATTTGGTTTTAACATTAAGGCTTATTTAGGTATTTTTTAGGGTTTTGTCTTTTTTTGGGTTGACCATTGTTGACTAGGGTTGACTTTTGTTGACCATAGCTTGATAATTCCCGGCTCTTGTGCACTCTTTCCTTCTCTTGTTTGGCTTTGTCCGTTTTTGCTTTGATTTTTTTTCCATTTATTTATTACCCATACCTGCACATACACAAACATAAAAACAAGCATATATTTTCCATTTTTACATGTTTTTAGTCTTTTGGGTTTGTTTTACAAGATAAAAGGTATGTGTAAAATAGCACATACCACTTCCTCAAACACATTCTTAGCTAATTCTTCATCAATGCTTATTTGAACTTGAACCCTTTTCTTGATTTTCTTTTGTGGCTCAGATTCTTGCATAATGGCTTTTCCTTTATCATTTGCTTTTGATGCACTCCTCCTAATATAGACTAGTGTTTTAGCACCACTAATGTCTTCAGTAGTAGAAACTCTTGGAGGGCTAACAGTACTAATAGAAGCACTAGCAGTGGTAATTGTTGCATTAACAATACTAACTGCTATATTGGCAATACTAATCTCCAACCCAGCAGTGGTAACAGGTATACTGGCATTAGCATCAAAATCATATTCCATGTCTTGTTGAGGTTGTACCAATGAGATTGTGGGATCTGTATCAATATTAGAGATCTTCCTCTCCTATTTGGAAGAATCCTCTGCAGCATCTTCAACCTCTGAAATAACAATCCTAGCCCTTCTCCTAGCTTTGCATGTCTTGACATTTTTCTCTAACTTTTTCACTCTTAAGATGAGTCTTGTAAGAGCAGTACTATAAGTCTTCTTTGTCTGCTGCAAGTCCTTCTCCAAAACTCCAATTCTATCTGTCAACTTAGTAACCAAATCCATCAATTCATGTTGTTGCATACTGCCCTCATCACGTCCAAGTGAGTGAACACTATGGAGAGGTGATTCATGGGGCATTGGAGCAGCCTCCTCAGTAGGTGTGATGGGTGGTTGTGAGGTGGATGGGGCACTGATTGATGTGTGATGGGATGATAAGGATGGTGAAGATGTTATTTTGGAAGGGGATGTCTCAGGAGTGGTTTGGATAGATGGTTCTTCACCCTGATGCTGAACTAGCATTGTGTCAAACAATGGAGTAATAACCCCAGAAAATCCCTTGAAGACTCTCTTCATGTTGCTAACAGTTTGTGTGTAAAGGAAGGAGTAGGATAGGTTCTTGTATGGGGGAAAAGAAGTCTTTGGTGTTTGTTCAAAAAGATTTGTATGAATCGAGGATACATCAAAAACTTGTGTGTGCTATCCAAATTCTTTACCATGGCATCAAAAATGAATTTTGAAAAGTTAAAAGTCCTGTTTGTTGCCAGGCATATGATAGCAGTAGCTATGTTGCTACTAAACTGCTCCTAAGCAGTCTTCTTAGGACTCAAGCAGTGGAGTATGGTATGAATGAAGAACTTCCATTGTGGGGAAAAGTGTCCCTTTTGAAAACTAAGACTATTAGAAGTAGTTACATACCCCATAAGAGCTAATTGCTCAAAGATTTCTGCAGTAGGGAGAGAAGGAATGCCTTCAAAATCTTCAAGCTTGAGATGCCTTCTAATGGAGCCCTCTGAAACTGTTATCTTGACCTTTTTATCAATGGTTGCTGTAATACCCAATACTCCATCATCAATTGTGAATAAAGCAGCAGTTTGCCAAAATTGTTCAATAAGAGAAGTATAAATGGTTAGACTTGCAGTGAGGGTATAGTGGATGTGACTTGCAGAGAGAAAATCAATGATTTCATGAAACCCCTCACTTCCTTCTGACTTCTCTAAGTATGCAACCATGTTGTGCTTATCGTAAAATTCTAAATTCGCCATTAGATGAAGATAAAGTTAATTAAGGTTATGGGATATGGTCGTGGGAGAGAGTATAAGTGTTTGGTAGAGGTAATTGAGATATGAGAGAGTTTTTAAGGTTTTAAATTGCACCGACTGAATAAGATTTGTACTTATCTTGAAGAAATCTTATGTTTATATAGAAAGATCTTGAATTCTCCAATTAGTCAAACCTATAGACGAAGTAGTTGGCGGAAATTTCACAACGGCTATATTTAGAGAAGGAAATTCTGTTATGGCTCAAACAGTACTAACGGTCACCCAACAGTACTAATATTAGCCTAGCAGTACTAAC
Source organism: Tanacetum coccineum (assembly GCA_026074375.1). NCBI lineage: Eukaryota > Viridiplantae > Streptophyta > Magnoliopsida > Asterales > Asteraceae > Tanacetum > Tanacetum coccineum. The sequence continues at coordinate 51,619 of BQNB010017313.1, read as the reverse complement.
TCTAAGCCCAGCAGTACTAAAATATGACTATCAGTACTAAGTAATGCCCAACAGTACTAAGTAATGCCCAGCAGTACTAACATTGAGATACCAGTATTATCCTCAATTTCGTCCAAAGAGGATTTCCATCACCAAATATTGACTCTCACAATCTCTCTTTCTGTTTTTATGCTCACACAATATCTCTCAATTCTTTTTGCTCACCAATTCACTCTTTCTGTTTTTATCACACAACTCTCTTTCTGTTTTTCAGCTCACTTAATCTCTCTATTCTTTTTCTCACCAATTCAGACAATAGTTGTACAATGTGGCTATCAAGTCTATTAGTTCATACAGGCACTCCCCCACTTTCAGTTGGTTAACTCTTGAGAGAGGTGGATCATTGGACTATTTAGATGCAGCCTCAAAGCTAGTTTGAGCATCTACAACCCCAATATGGTAACTTGGCACTTGGGACCACTACCTGAACCAGTTCCCTAAGGACTTGGCTCATTAAGTGTTGCCATGGATTAGGTCCTATTGATGTTACCACTGTCCTGCTCTGCTTCTAAGCTAGAAGCAGTAGTGGCAGCCCTTTCCATTCTGTCACCCAACTCCTTATGGACAGCCTCATCACCAACCTTTACAAGGGGACCACTAGACTGAGGTATCTTGGTGTCCCGACCTCTTTTGACATGCCTAGATGTTTTTTATTCTTTTTAACATACTTTTGATGTTACATGTCCTTCCATCTAGCCTTGACTGCATATTGACATAAGTAGCCTCCTCAAAACAATACTTCAGAGTGAAGCTTCAACATTAGTACTAAATTTGCTATACCCGCACCATTGATCTTTCCTCCTCTTACCCTCTACAAAGGTAACATATCCTCCATTCAAACTCCTGGAAACTGATAGATAGGAAAATGTTTCCCTGTCATGTGCCTAGAGCATACCACTACCACATAGCCTAGATCATTAGGTTGGTGGAATTGCCCTACACATAAAAATAAGAATTTAGTTTCCTTAGGGACCCAATGCCCATTACCGACTGGATCTACTGCTCGGGCATTAATAGTATTTATGTTTCTTCAAAGTGATTGATACACTATCAAGTTGGTAGGGTCTCCAAACCTAACATCGAGAGCCTAACAGCATTTGCTTGATTATGCCCTAATAGTATTAACAACTGTAGAATTTGGCCTAGCAATATTAACTGCTTTTGGCCTAGCAGTATTAACTGCTTGTGCCTTGGCAGTATTAACTTTTTCGCTAAAATTTTTGTTAGGTAATACTGTTTTTGATTGATAGAGCCTTTTTACAGTTGATTATGCTGATTTTGAAAAATGTGACATTGGTTTAGCACTAAAAACTGTAGATTTGGGAAGAGCATTATTAACTGTCCTGGCAGTATTAAAAGGTTTTAGGCTAGTCTTCATTAAAACTGCTCTTGGAACCATGTTCCTTTGAGCATTAGGGTGAGTCCTGTTAGTAGTAGAGTTGTAGTTCACCATGTTATAATTATTACCATATACCATCCTTTCCCTTTTATGGTATTTACAATGAGCTTGAACATGATCAAAACTCCCATAAACAAAACATGCTTTATTATAAATCACAAAATTACTACCTAGCTGTTGGGAATTAAGATTATTCCAGTTTCTTTGATTTCCCCTAGGTTTTTGTGATCTGTACATCTCTGCATACTTAATTGGTTTCCTAGATGTTTTGTCTTGTTGTTTAACAAATTCTATTTTAGTAGGAAAAACAGTTTGCTTCTCTTTCTTTGACACCAACTCCTCAACCAATGGGGTATCAGGAGTTTTCTTAATCTCATTAGAGGTATCTACACTGACACTCTTACTGGCCTTAGGTTTATAGCCTTTAAACTTAGGCTGTTTGAACTCCTCAAGACCATAGTTGGATAAATCAATAGTTGGGGGTGCAAATAAGCCTATAGGTGGAGGTGGAATAGCATTATAACGCGCACCTTTTCTACTGTTATCAGATATTTGGCTCCCTATTAATTTGTCTAAGCATTTAGAAGCATTTTAAAATTTGTCAATTTTAATCTGATTACACTCTTTTTCTATCTTAAGCTTCTCTATCTCACTTTTAAGAGCAATGATTTTTGAGTCTTTAAATGAGGCATCTCTTTTTAAAACAGAAATATGATCACTAAACTTACAAACATTATTTTTCCTTGTAACAGACAAGTTGTTCTTTACAGATTCGAACCCTCTTTTATAAGTAGCAATATTAAACTCGAGATTTATTAAATTCTACACTATAAAATATCAAGTTGAGTTTTAAACTTACAAAAGCATTTAAGATAGATGTTAGAGAAAAAGTTTGTCATTGTATACCTCAGAGTCTGAGAAAGCCATAAGTGTCATGTTTGTAGTCACTTCCTCTTCTGCCATAAAGCTCCAATCAAAACCAGCTCCATCAATAGCCACCATTGCTTTGGAAGAAGTTTCTTCCACATTCACAGTCCTTCTTGAGCTATCTGTTTTCTGTTCCCATTATCATGATTCCTAGGCCTGCTTTCTGATCCTAACGACTTTTGCATTCCCTTTTGCAAAAATGTCCTATTATAATGACAGTTAAAACATTCTATCTTGGACTTGTCATACTCCTGCAGTATCACTCATAGATATATCTTCTTCCTAGTTCTCCTGGTAATTACCTTCTTGCTCTCATCTTATTAATAGCCAATTGCCACTTCAAATCCATTTCTTCAAGATCATCTTTATGGATTTGTTTGAGGTCTTCATGAACAAGTTGAGACCCATTTGGTTGATTGGCTAGAAAAGCATAGACAGTGGCATCACTCAAGTTAGCAGTACTATCAAGAGTACTATCAGTACTAACTGAAGAGTTAGCAGTACTAACTTGAACATTAGCAGTATTAACTTCATTGATACTGCTAGGAGATGAAACAAAGGCCATATTCTGATGTTGCAGTTCTTTTGACCTCTTGTTCAATAATCTTAAAATTGTTATAGAGATCATCAAAGCTCATTGAGTCAAGATCTGGTTTATTCCTCCAGACCACAACATGAGTGTTCTATTCAGAAGGCAGACTTCTCAAGAACTTTAAATTGAGATCTTCTTGGGAGATGTTTTCACCCAAGATAGCCAACTGGCTTACTATTTTCTAAAGCCTGTTAAAGATAGACTCAAGTGACTCTGTGCTTGGAGCATTGAAGTTCTAATACATTTTCTTTAGAAGTGTCTTTTGTGTCTTCTTTGTGGCATCATTGCCACCAAATCTTGTTTGTATGGCACCAAACAAAGTCTTGGCATCCTTGTATTGATTAAATGTTAGTAGATGCTCATTTGGAAGTGCCATTAGCAACATACTTCTGGATTTTACATCATTCTTCTTTTGGGTCTTCTCTTCAGTATAAAGCAACTGTATCATATGAAGTAGAAGTACCATCACATTTGTTTTGTTGTTCATGTTGTTGGTTTGAAAGAGTTGTCATTCTCTATGACATCCCATAGAGCATAGTCTTGAATTTGAAAGTATTGCTCTATTCTGAGTCTCCACATCTCATATTCACCTTGCTTGAGAAGTGGCAGTTTTGCAGCAGCATTGGTTTGTGTAGTTTCTAGATCCATCTCTTTTGTAAAAAGAGTTCTTCTTGATTGTTTCTTCTAGATCAAAGTTTTAGAACACAAGGCTCTGATACCACTTGTTGATCCCAACTAGATCTTAACGAAACATTGAAAAAAAGGATTAGTTGTATTGAATAGATTCAAGATAACTATGCTAGAAACTTTGTTGATACTAAAGAGTATGCGGAATCTACTCTTTAATACTTAGAAGAATATCTATGTAATAGTAAACTGTAATGCAGTAGAATGAATGAACAATGAATATAACCAAAAAGCTTCAATATTATTATGATGAATAATACGAGTACTCTGTCTAGTACTAGGGTTTACAACCTTGAAGCTATGAATACAAGGAAAGACTGATTGATATGTTTTTCTAAACCATAACCTAGGATCTCCTTTTATACACCAAGAAGTCCTTTACAAGATAACTACAAATCTTCTAAACTTCTATAAGATATCAACATATCTTCTAACTATATCGGATATACATTGAATCAGTCCATACATATCATAAAACACACTTTTATCTCTTCAACAGTTGTAATCTTCATGCAGCAGTATAAAGTCCTCCAGCAGTATTAAGTTTAGTACTGGCATTACTAACTTTCTTCTCGCAGTACTAACCAGTTAATACTGGTAGTTATAATCTGAGCAGTACTAAGTTGATTCAGCAGTATTAACTTTGTAGAGGTCCTTAATTCCCAACAGCATCGTTTCCACATAACTCACAAGAATACATCTGGGGTTGTGGAGGGTGATTGAAAAAGTTTGGAGAATCATTAAAAGAATTCGGATTTGGATCATTGACGAATGAATTTCTAGCTTTAACACAGCATATAGAATAAACTTCATCCATATAATTTCTTCTACACCGCACACAAGAACACTGTCGACAAAATAAACCGCCAAATGGACCTCCACACCCAAAACAACCACGTTGGTTGAACGAAGACATAAGAATTAAACGAAATAAGAGGATAAAAGAGAATATTTTTAGATTTTAAAAAAAGATAATAAAAATAAAAATAAAAATATTTTTTGGTATTTTTTTTAATATTTTTATATTTTTAGATACGAAAATAAACTTTTAAAAGAAAAAGGATCTTCAAGGCACTAACTCGAAACACAACGTAAAAATCGTACAACTCTCCCCGGCATCGGCGCCATTTTTGATTCGATAAAATCGAGTCGAGTAATATAATATAAGTAATCACGTCGGATAAAAATTGCTTTAGGAAAAGTAATAGTTTATCCTCCGGATGTCGTGTCCCAACGAGAGATGAATTTGAAGTTCACGAAAATGCTTGTCGTTTGATGTTTGATTATCTTTTAATTTTGTATTTTTTTAATTATACTAATAATATAAAAATATGCTAAAATAATACTAAGATATATCTAAAAAGGATATGCTTGTCAAGTGAGGTGAAAAGATCATTAAATATGAAATAAAGAGATAATAAAGAATTGGTACCTGTTTAAAAACCGTTTTCTCACAACGTTAGTTTATATTGAAAACAAACCTTTATTTAGTACAACTTAATTTTTAAATGAAACGAATTAACACATATCGTAAAAATATTATTTTCTCAAGACGTTGGTCTATTTTGAAAACGATTCTTATTTGTGTGTATAATACAAATTTGATATTTGCTTATATTTCACAACGAAATCTAAATTTAAAAAATCCGAAATTATTAATCAACTTTTACTTTTTATTCCACACTTTAACTTACTTCCACGTCACTTAACAGCATAATAAAAATCTCCTCACTTAAGCATAATAACTAAGTCTAACAATAATAAGCATAGAAATAATGACAATCATATTAAGCTAAATAAACTAAAACTACTAATTATGGAAAAGGGAAAAGAAAGTAGAACCCGAATGACGAAACCGATACGAGTAAAACCACCCGGTCTAATAAACTATCAAAATACTTAAGTTTAAGTGTTTAAAGCATTAAACTCAAGATATTTAGCTAACTTAATAGACCCTTAAGCTTCACGCCTCATGAGTTGAAATGGTTTCGTCACCAAAAAAACAAATATCACAAAATTGTTAATAGTTTATAATTTTCAAAAAATTTAGTTTCACTTTCTACTAACTAAATCAAATAGTAGCCCAAATAGAAAACTGGGCTAAATAATTTCTTTCGGCCCGGAACAACCAAATCGCAAACAGGAAGCTAAAAAACATTTTAGTAAATTCAATTTCCACAAAAAAGCTGATTCTTAAAAGCAATTAGATATGCTGCAAAAGCAATAGGCAATCTAACGAAACCGCAACAGCTTATGAATAACGAATAAGCACATAAAACACAACGACAATTAAACCTGGAAATTCTTCAAACCAAACGAAACATCAACAATAATTAACCCGGAATCACAAGAATCGAAATCAAACTAAACCTGAGCAATCGTCTAAACCTTCGCTACATCAAAAAAACAAAAATCATCTGGAAACATAGTCGATAATAGAATGGAGCAATCAATTTAAATCTGATCTATTACAATAGAAATACTAATCTACTTCTATACTAATCTAAACCAACTGCTAATCCACGAGATGAAAAGAAAAAAAACTATGAAAGTAAAAAAACAATGAAATATATAAAGATAAAATAGATCTCTCTGCTGCTCTTCGTTTTTTTTCTTTATATCATGCGTAACACATACGCAGTAACCAACAAAAATGGGATGTAGGCTTCCTGGGCCAGATGTATAAATTCATTGCTGGGCCTGATGCCAATTCTTATATCTTGGGCTGCTCTTATAAGGGCTGCGAAAATGGGCTGGGTTAACATATGAGCAATGGGCCGCAGCAGGTGTAGCAATGTGATGGGCTGAGTTGGTCTTGGACTTGGTTATCTAATAAAAAGTATGGGTCGGTCCGACCCATATAAATGGTGTCGGGCCAACCCAATAAAAGATGAAGGCACCGTTTGACTCGAATTTTCATGCTCTTTTCATTCCCGTACCCGGTTTTGTCTGTTTTGGCTTCGTTTTTGTCCTTTTTATGACATATCCATACCTGCAAGACACAATTCACGAAACAAACATATACAATATATTTCTCATGCATTTTTTTGTCATTATTGGTCTTTTTAGCTTGTTTTATTAGGTAAAAGGTATGTGTAATTAAGCACATACCAAACATCCCTAACTTTAGATCCAAGATAATTATCTACAATAGATGGAACTTGTGTCTTGAGATCAGCAAGAGCTTCAGCAGATAAATCTATTTTCTTAAGTTCAAACACATCCTTTTCCAGTTTTGCAACTCTTAGCTGAACAACAGAGAGTGCATCAGATTTAGTAACAGCAGTGGTGATGGTTGGAGCATCGGTTGTGTAGGGATTGGTGTTGATTTTTGTTGCACGGTTGAGATGGTGGAGTCCACAATGGAGTAATGATGACAGCAGAAGAAACTATGAGTTTTTAGTGAGAATTTCAGGTATAGGTGGAAGCAAGACTTCTAGTTTATAAGAAAAATGAGTATGTTTATGAGGAAGATATCAAGGTCTTGAAACATGAGATTCATTTAAGAGAAGTAGCCATTACAGATCTTAGGAGGAAGTTGGAACTGGCTCAAAAACAAAAAGATGAAATTCAGCTAACAGTATAAGATTTTGAGAATTCATCTAAAAGTTTAAGCAAACTAATAGACTGTCAGATAGTTGATAAGTGCAAAACAGGTTTAGGGTACAATGATGTTCCACCACCCTATACAAAAAAACTTTATGCTCCAAACCGATTTGTCACTCTCTGTGTCTAGAAGAGTTTGGTGAATGAGCTATAATAGTGACCAACAGTTAAGAAGCTATGTAGTTGATACTAGTGAAGCTAAGCTATGCATACAAGCCAAGGTTGTTAGGTAACAAACATTTGTCCCCACTTATTAAAGATGGAAATATCATAAAGCCGAGGATGAAGCGAGTCAAGCCTAAGATAGAGAAGAAAACTGTAAAACCTAGTTTTGCTAAAATAGAGTTTGTTAAATCTAAAAAGCAAGTAAAATCTCCTAGGAAAAAAACTGATAAACAAGGTGATCAAAATAGGTTGAACACACATAGTCCTAGAGGAAACCAAAGAAACTATAATAACATGATGTCTCAAAGATTAGGGAGTAATTTTGAGATGTTTAACAAAGCTTGCTATATGAGTGGAAGTTTTGATCACCTGCAGTATGATTGTGATAATCATCAGATATAGTTTAATAATAAAAAAATGGTAAAACCAGTATGAACTATACTCAAAGGGTGAATCACCAGAATTTTTCTAGAATGACTCACCCTAGTCCTAAAAGGAACATGGTTCCAAAAGCAGTGTTAATGAAGTCTGACCTAGTATCAGTTAATACTGCTAGACAAGTTAATATTGCTCACACAAAAACAACAGTTAATGGTGCTAGTCCAATGTCAAATCTTTTTAAAACAACACATTCAACTATTAAGAGACCCATTAATAAGAATACATCATTTAAAAACAGAAATTTTAATCTGAGGGTTAATACTGTTAAGGATAAAAATGTTAATACTATTAGGCCAAAAGCAGTAGTTAATGTTGTTAGGCCAAAAGCAGTAGTTAATGCTGTTAAGGGAAATAATGTCAATGCTATTAAGGCATCAGCTTGTTGGGTTTGGAAACCAAAGACTAAAGGTTTAGACCATGTTTCCAAACACAACAGTGCATCAATGAATTTTAAAAGATTTGATTATATTGATGAACAAGGCAGATCCAAGTCAGTAATGGACTGGGTCCCCAAAAGAGACTAATTTTCTTACCTTTATGTCAGAGCAAATCCCAACAAGAATTTGCAGGAGAAAGGAGTTGATTGAGACAGTGGATAACTCAAGGCACCTAACAGAACATGTCTATCTTACTGACTTTGAGGAATATTGATGAGGATCTGTATTGACTTTGAAGGTAACCTCAAAATTTGTAGGTAAATCAAGAGGCCAAGGTACAATCATAACTGGTAATATAGATTTTAAGAATTTGGTAATTTTGTAAAGAGAGTTAAAGTTGTAACCTCTTTATGTCTCACAAATGTGTGACAAAGATAGTGTTCTCTTAATGATACTTAATTTTGTGTTTTATTCTCCATAACTTTAAGTTCACTGATGAAAGTCATGTTTTACTAAAGTATCCTAGAAAGAACTAGATAGTATAGTGGTTGATTAAAAGAATATTATCCTAAAGAAGGTCGCACTTGTCTCATTGCAAAAGCCGCATATGATTAATCTAAACTTTTACATAGAAGGCTTGGGTACACTAAATTTCAAACTATGAAAAACTGTTACAGGGAAATCTGTAAAAGGTTTACCTTCAAAACTTTTTGAAAATAATCAAACTTGTGTTGCTTGTAAAAAGGGAAAGCAACATAGAGCTTCTTGTAAGTCCAAAATAGTAAGTTCAATCAGCCAACATTTACATATGTTGCATATGGATTTGTTTGGTCCAACATTTGTAAAAAGCTTAATGAAAAAGATATATTGCCTAGTTGTCACAGATGATTACATTAGGTTTAGTTAGGTTTTCTTTCTAGCTACTAAGGATGAGACTAGTGGCATTCTTAAGTCCATTAAAACTAGAGTATAAAATCTAATAGATCAAAGGGTTAAGGTAATTAGGTGTGACAATGGAACTGAGTTCAAGAATAAGGAGATGAATTAGTTTTGTAAGAGAAAATGTATTAAGAGAGAATTTAGTGTAGCTAGAACTCCTCAACAAAATAGAGTAGCTGAGAGGAAAAATAGAACACTAATTGAGGCTGCTAGGACAATGCTAGCTGATTCTAAGCTACCTACTACTTTTTGGGTTGAAGCAGTTAATACTGCTTGCTATGTACAAAATAGGGTATTAGTAACTAAGCCTCATAACAAGTCCCCTTATGAACTTTTTCTTCGTAGAAAACCAGCTTTAGGCTTTATGAGACCATTTGGGTGTTCTGTTACAATTCTCAATACCATAGATTACTTAGGCAAGTTTGATGGTAATGCTGATGAAGGATTCTTTGTCAGGTACTCAATCAATAGTAAAGCGTTTAGAGTATTCAACAGTAAAACTAGAATAGTTAAAGAGAACCTGCATGTCTAGTTTAGTGAGGATACACCTAATATTACAAGAAGTGGACCAAATTGGATTTTTGATATTGATGCACTAACAAAGTCAATGAAATATAAGCCAGTTGTTGCAGGAAATCAGTCTAATGGTAATGCAGGTACCAAAGCATGTGATGATGCAGGTAAAGCTAGAATAGAGACAGTACCTAGCAAAGATTACATTCTGCTACCATTGTGGACTGCTGATCCATCATTCTCTCAAAGTTTAAAGAGTTCTCCTAATGATGGATCCAAACCTTCAAGTGATGATGAGAAGAAGGTTGATGAAAATCCAAGAAAAGATAAAATAGTAATTGAACAAAGAAAATGAATGTAATGTAACAGCATAACAATGTTAATTCTTCTAAAGCACAAATAGAAGTTAATCTGAGTTGGGGAAAACAAGCATTGAACTTCCAGATGATCTAAATATGCCTACTTTGGAAGATATTGTCTATTCAGATGATGATGAAGATGTTGTGCAGGAGGCGACAAAGACCAATTTCGATGCATTTAGGCCTGTCCAGCCTATCCAACTACAAGATACCTCAAATATCATCCAGTTTGAGCAAATTATTGGAGACTTGAATCAAGCATCCTCAAACAAGAAGAATGACCAAAGAATTTGAGGAATATGGTTTTTGTGGTACAATCTTACACAAAGAACCAATCATAAAGATCTTCAAAACTTCTTGTTTGCTTACTTTTTTCTCATAAGAAGAACCCAGAAAGTTAATTCTGCATAGAAGGATCCAATCTGGATAGAGGCTATGCAAGAAGAGCTTCTACAATTCAAGTTACAAGAAGTTTGTACTTTGGTAGATTTACCAAATGGAAAAAGGGCTATGCACTAAACGGGTTATCAGGAATAAAAATGGATGAAAGGGGAAGTGTGATAAGAATATAACAAGACTAGTTGCTCAAGGTACAGCACAAAGAAAGGGATTGACTATGATGAGTCTTGCTCCTGTTGCAAGAATTGAAGCTATAAGGCTATTTTTAGCTTATGCTTCATTTAAAGATTTTATGGTGTATCAAATGGATGTAAAAAGTGTTTTTCTCTATGGAAATATTGAAGAAGAGGTGTATGTATGTCAACCACTAGGATTTGAAGATCCAGACTTTCCTGATAGAGTGTACAAGGTTGAAAAAGCACTGTTTGGACTACATCAAGCTCTTAGAGCCCGGTATGAAACCTTGTCAACATACCTATTGGACAATGAGTTTCAAAGAGAAAAAATTGACAAAACCTTATTCATCAAAAGGTACAAATGTGATATTTTGCTAGTCCAGGTGTATGTGGATGATATCATCTTTGGTTCAACAAAGAAGGAGTTGTGCAATGCATTTGAGAAGTTGATGCATGAGAAATTTCAGATGAGTTCTATGGGAGAACTTACTTTCTTTTTGGGATTACAAGTGCAGCAGAAGAAGGATGGCATATTTATTAGTCAAGATAAATATGTTGGTGAAATTCTAAAGAAATTTGGGTTTTCAGAAGTCAAGACTGCAAGCACACCAATGGAAACTCAAAAGCCTTTGCTCAAGGATGAAGATGGTAAAGAAGTGGATGTTAATATGTATAGGTCAATGATTGGTTCATTGATGTATCTTACATCTTCAAGACCTGACATCATGTTTGCAGTGTGTGCCTGTGCTAGATACCAAGTCAATCCAAAGGTTTCACATCTTCATGCTATGAAAAGGATTTTTAGGTACTTAAAAGGTCAACAAAAATTAGGCTTTTAGTATCCAAAATATTCTCCTTTTGATTTAGTAGCATACACTGATAGTGATTATGCTGGAGCAAGCTTAGATAGGAAGTCTACAATAGGAGGTTGTTAATTTCTTAGATATAGATTAATATCATGGCAGTGCAAGAAACAGATAGTGGTTGCAAATTCCACAACAGAAGTTGAGTATGTGGCTTTTTCAAGTTGCTATGGACAAGTGCTTTGGATTCAAAATCAACTACTTGATTATGGGTACAATTTTATGCATACCAAGATCTTTATTAACAATAACAGTACTATTTGCATAATTAAAAATCTTATTTTTTCATTCAAAAACAAAGCATATAGAGACCAGACATCATTTTATTAGAGATTGCAATGAAAAGAAATTGATTCAAATGGTCAAAATATATACTGACAAGAATGTTGCATATTTGCTTACAAAAGTTTTTGATGTAAGCAAATTTCAATATTTGATTGTTCGTATTGGAATAATGAATCTTTAAAGTCTTTTATCTCTTTATGTTTTATAGAGTTTTATATGAATTAGTACTGTTATTCATGTCATTAAAGGTTTCTGTTGTTAAGTATAATTAGTACTGCTGGTTATACTTAATGCTGCTGAGTTAATACTGTTAGTTATACTTAATACTGCTAGGTATAATTAATTGTGAAAATTGCTATGGCTTGTGTTTTCTTGGTTTTTGGACTAACATTTTGCAGCAAAAGCAAAGAAAAGCGTTCAATTAATGATGGAAAAGTTGTTTAGAATAGAATTAGAGTTAGTACTTGTGACTCAAAGTTAATGCTGCTAGGCATAACTTACTACTGCTGGGTGAAAGTTAATGCTGCTAAACATAACTTACTACTGCTGGGTTCAAGTTAATGCTGTTGAGGGTATTTTTATAAATACTTCGATTAAGGGTTTCAATCAGTCATTTAATCAATTTCAATCTTTCAAATACTCTCTAATCATAAATCCTAACTCAATTTTATCATCCATTATCAAAACCCAACATAAATGGCAAATCTAAAGTTTTCATACACTCACAATATGGTCGTGTTTTTGTTTAAACCCACAAAAAGTGAAGGGTTTGAACAAATTGTGGATTTTCTGAATGCACACCCTATAAAGTATGCACTAACAATCAATCCTACTATATATATCTCTTGCATTGAACAATTTTGGTCTACTAGCGTGGTCAAAACTATTAATGAGGAAGTACAGTTGCATGCCCTAGTAGATGACAAGAAGATAATTATCTCTGAAGCATCTGTGAGAAGACATCTTAAACTAGAAGATGAGGAAAATATTAATTGTTTACCAAACTCTATCATTTTTGAACAACTTGCATTGATTGGATATGAGAAAATTTCACAGAAGCTCACTTTTTATAAGCCATTATTCTCTCCACAATGGAAATTTCTTATCCATACTGTTTTACAATGTCTAAGTCCAAAGACTACTGCATGGAATGAGTTTAGTAACACTATGGCATCTGCTATTATCTGCTTAGCAACAAACCAGAAGTTTAGTTTTTCAAAATTCATTTTTGAAAGTATGATTAGAAACCTGGAGAGTGTGTCTGGTAAATTTTTGATGTATCTAAGGTTTGTACAAGTGTTTTTGGATAAGCAACTGGATGGGATGTCAACTCATAATGGAATTTATATTGCACCCTCTCACACCAAGAAGATTTTTGGAAATATGAGAAGGGTAGGCAAAGGTTTTTCTGGTAGAGTAACACCTTTATTTCCAACAATGGTGGTACAAAACCAAGCAGAATTGGGTGAAGGTTCAGCAATTCCAACTGATCCCCATCATACACCACCATTATTAAATCATAATCTCAACCTCAAAAGACACAAAAACCTAGGAAGCCTAAGAGAAAGGACACTTAGGTACCTCAGCCTAGTGGTCGTACTAAACATGTAGCAGATGAGGCTGTCCATAAGGAGTTGGGTGACAGTTTGGTAAGGGCTGTCACTACTGCTTCTAGCTTAGAAGCAGAGCATGACAGTGGTAACATAACTAAGACCCGATCCAAGGCAACACCTAATAAATATAGTTTCCTAGGAACTTCTTCAGGTGGTGGTCCTAGGTGCCAAGAAACCATGGGGGATACAATTGCTCAAACTAGGTTTGAGAATGTATCTAAACTTTCTAATGATTCACTGCTCACAATAGGTAACACACTTCAAAGTGATGAGGATAGACTTAAATTTAATGAATTGATGGAACTATCTACCAATTTACAAAAGAATGTTCTTGATTTAGAGAAGATAAAGACCACTAAAGCTAATGAGATTGCTAGTTTGAAAAGGAGGGTCAAGAAGCTTGGATAGAAAAAGAGGTCAAGAACTCATGGGCTGAAAAGATTAAGAAAGGTTGGTGCTACAACTAGGGAAGAATCCTCTAGTGATGAAGAAAATTTGGGTGAGGGTGCATCCAAACAGGGGAAGAGGATTAATGCTTTTGATGCAGATGAAGACATTACCCTGGTTAATGATGATGCTGACAAAGAGATGTTTGATGTGGATGCTTTAAATGGTGAAGAGGTGTTTGTTGCATGGAAAAATGAAAATGTTGTTGAAGAAATAGTTGATGCTGCTCAAGTTAGTACTGAAGAAATTACTTTGGCTCAAGCTCTGGCTGACCTAAAGAGCACAAAACCCAAAGCTAAAGGGATTGATTTTAGAGAGCTAGGTAAATCAACAACAACTATATTGTTACAACAATTATAGGACAAAGGTCTATCACATGACAAAGGGAAAGGAATGTTGGTAGAACCTGAGAAGCCTTTGAAGAAGAAAGATCAACTCAAGCTTGATGAAGAGATTGCACTTAAATTACAAGCAGAGATTGATGAAGAGGAAAGAATTGACAGAGCTGAAGAAGAAAATATTAATGAAGCTAATATTGCTTAGACTGAAGAATAGGATGATACTCAGGCTAAGATTAAGGCTGATCATGAATTGGCTCAAAGATTGCAAGTAGAGGAGCAAGAAGAGTTGTCTGTTGAAGAAAAGGCAAAATTATTTCAACAACTCTTAGAGAAAAGAAGAAAGCATTTTGCAGGTAAAAGAGCAGAAGTGCAAAGGAACAAACCATCAACCCAAGCTCAATAAAGAAAAATCATGTGTACTTACCTGAAGAATATGGAAGGAAAGAAGCTCAAAGACTTAAAGAACAAATCTTTTGATTCTATTCAGAAGATGTTTGACAGAGCTTTCAAAAGGGTGAATACATTTTTTGACTTCAGAACAGACTTGGTGGAAGGTAGTTCAAAGAGAGCAGGAGAAAAGTTAGAACAAGAGAATACGAAGAAGCAGAAGGTGGATGAGGATAAAGACACAACAGAGCTTCAAAGTCTAATAAAAGTCATTCTAGATGAATAAGAGGTTGCAATTGATGTTGTAACTTTAGCTACTAAGCCTCCAACCATTGTTGACTGGAAGATCCACAAAGAAGGAAGGAAAAGCTATTATCAAATAGTAAGAGCTGATGGAAAGTCTTAGATGTACTTAGTCTTCAGTCATATGCTCAAAAGTTTTGACAGGGAAGATTTAGAATACTTGTACAAGTTGGTAAAAGCTAGATAAGGATCAACAAGACCAGTGGAAGACTTGGATTTGGTATTATGGAATGATTTGAAGACAATGTTTAAACCACATGTAGAAGATGAAATCTGGAAGTTGCAACAAAGGTACAAAGTTTTAAGCTGGAAGCTATTTGACTCATGTGGAGTGCATTGCTTGAGTTTGCAATCTGGAATGATTTACATACTGGTAGAAAAAAAGATATCCCCTTACACCACCTATAATTACAGATATGCTAAACAAGAAGCTTCAGGTTGATTATTTCAGGGAAATGGCATATCGGCTTCTTAAACTTCTCACAAAACAGCTTAAGAATCAATAAAGTGTTTAGAAGCATCCTCCTGGTAATTATGGAGCTTTTAATGAAGAAACTTGATAATTTTTGAGATAAATATCAAAAACAGAAAGAGAGTTGTTAAAAAATAGACAGAGAGAATTATGAGTAAAAAGAATTAAGAGAAATCAAAAACAGACAGAGAGTTTTTGTGAGCTAAAATGTTAATTTGATGATGGAAAAGCTGATTAGAATGGAATTAGAGTTAATGCTGGTGATTCAAAGTTAATGCTGCTAGGCATAAACTTACTGCTGCTAGGGAAAGTTAATGCTGCTAGGCATAAACTTACTGCTGCTAGGGAAAGTTGATGCTGCTAGGCATAAACTTACTACTGCTGTTGAAAGTTAATGTTGCTAGGCATAACTTACAACTGCCGGTGAACGTTAATGTTGTTGAAGGTAGTTTCATAAATACTTCGATTAAGGGTTTCATTTACTATTTTAATCGATTTCATTCAATCATATACTCTCTAATCACAAACCCTAACATAATTTCATCATTCATCATCAAAACCCAACACAATGACGACCCTACAGTTTGCTAATACTCACAATTTGGTCATGTTTTGGGCTAAACCCGTTGAAAGTGAAGGGTTTGAGCAGATAGTGGATTTTCTAATCACGCACACCTATCAAGTATGCAAAAGCGGTTAATCCTAACTTCTATACTTCTATTATTAAAAATTCTGGGCTACTGTCAAGGCAAAAACTGTCAATGGGGAAGTACAGTTACAAGCCCTATTGGATGGGAAGAAGATAATTGTCACTGAAGCATCTATTAGAACTGACCTTTAACTGAATGATGAGGAAGGTATGGATTGCTTGCCAAATGCTACCATTTTTGAAGAACTTACAAGGATGGGGTATGAAAAAACTTTCATACAAACTTACATTCTATAAGGCATTCTTTTCTCCATAATGGAAATTCCTTATTCATACCATTTTGCAATGTCTAAGTGCCAAGACTACTGCATGGAATGAATTTAGTACCACTATGGCTTCTGTAATTACCTGATTAGCTACAAACCAGAAGTTAACTTTTCAAAGTACATATTTGAAAGTATGGTAAAGAACTTGGATAATGCTGGTAAATTTTAATGTACCAAGGTTTGTACAAGTCTTTTGGAATAACCATTTGGAGGGGATGTCAAGTCACAAAAGGATTTATGTTACACCCTCTCACACTAAGAAGATCTTTAGAAATATGGAGAGGGTAGGAAAAGGTTTTTCTAGAAGGGAAACACCTTTATTTCCAATAATGGTGGTGCAAAATCAAGCTGATATGGGTGAAGGTTCGTCAGCAATAACACACTATCCCCATATCACACGACGCCCCCATTATCAACCATCAATATCTCAACCTCAAAGGAAACAAAGACCTAGGAAGCCAAAGAGAAAGGACACTGAGATACCTCAGCCTAGTGGTCCTACAACCAATGTTGCAGATGAGGCGGTCTATAAGGAGAGGGATAACAATTTAGAAAGGGTTGCCACTACTGCTATTGGATTAGATGTAGAGCAGGACAGGGGTAACATCAATAAGACCCAATCCAAGGCAACACGTTAGTCAGAAAACTAATGAACCCAAGTTCCCCAGAACTAGTCATTAGTGTGGACCTAGGCGTCAAAGGAAACCCTAGGGGATACCAATTGACAACTAGTCTGTAGAATGTATCTAAATTTTCCAATGATCCACTGCTCGTTAGAGGTAACACACTTTGAAGTGGTGAGGATAGATTGAAACTTTAGAAATGATGGAATTATGTACCAACTTGCAAGTTTAAAATTGAGAGTCAAGAAGTTAGAGAAGAAATAAGGATCAATAACTCACAAGCTTAAAAGATTATACAAGGTTGGTAGATCTATAAGAATAATTTCCTCTGATAAAGCTAGTTTGGGTGATTAGGAGGATGCATCCAAACAGGGAAGGAAAATTGATGACATTCATAAAGATGCAGAGACAAACATTGGTATAAAACTCAAGGGAGGTATGGTGATGATATAATGTTTGATGTAAGTGATCTTGCTGGTGAAGAAGTATTTGTTGCGAAACAAGGAGTGTCTGATAAAGATGTAAACTTAAGTGTAAATGAAGTCACTTTGGCTCAAGCACTTGCAGCTTTGAAAAGTGCAAAAGTTCAGGAAAAAGCCAACGTTGTAGGAAAGCCAAGGGAATCAATAATAACAACACCAACACTTACAACAACAACTGTTGCTACAATAATTACAGCTACTAGCACAAGACCTAAGGCAAAAGGCTTGTTATTCATGAAGAGGAGCAAGCAACGTACACCAGCAATTGTGAGTTCACAACAACCATAACAGGCAAAGATTCAGACCAATTGGTAAAGGGCAAAAATGATTAACCTGAACCTTGTGAAGAAATTATCAAAGAAGATCGCACTCAAGCTTTATGAGGAAGTGGCTCAAAGGTTACAAGCTGAATTTGATGAACAAGAAAGGATTGTAAGAGAGAAAGTTGAAGCCAACATTGCCTTGAAAGAAACATGGGATGATATACAGGCAAAGATTGAGGCTGATAAATTATTAGCTGAAAGATTGCAAGCATAAGAACAAGAAGAGTTGACCATTGAAGAAAGGGCTATATTGTTTTAACAACTCTTAGAGAAAAGAAGGAAGCACTTTGTAGCAAAAAGAACAGAAGAGAAAAGGAACAAACCACCAACAAAAGCTCAACAAAGGAGTATCATGTGTCCTTATTTAAAAAACATGGAAGGATGGAAGCCCAAAGATTTGAAGAGCAAGTCTTTTGCAAATATTCAAGAATTATTTGACAAAGCAATGAAAAGGGTGAATACCTTTATTGACTACAGAACTGAGTTGGTTGAAGGAAGTTCAGAGAATGCTGAAGCAGAGATAGCACAAGAGAGCAGTTCAAAGAGAGTAGGAAGAGTGAGCTAGAACAAGAAATATTAATAAGGCATGAATTGGATGTGGATAAAGAGACAACAAGGCTTAAATTCTGATGGAAGTCATTCCGGATGAAGAGGAAGTAGCAGTTTTATCTTATTCCTTTGACTACTAATCTACCCAAGCATTGTTTTGACTAGAAGAATCCACAAGAATGAAAGAAAATCATACCAAAAAATCAAAGGCTGAGTGGCGTTCAAAGATGTACTTTAGTGTTCAGTCATATCTTTAAAGTTTTTAAATAGAGAATACTTGAAACTTTGAACAAGTTGGTAGAGTTTTACTGGCATTGGAAATAGAGGAATTGCTACAACTTCAAGGGGAAATTATGCAGCTAGTCAACCAAGAGTTGTGAAGTGTTATAATTTTCAAGGAGAAGAGCATATGGCGAGATAGTGTACTCAGCCAAAAGGGCCAAGGAATGCTGCATGGTTTAAGGAAAAATTGATGTTAGCCGAACCTCAAGAAGCGGGTTAGATATTGGATGAAGAGCAACTTGCATTTTTAGCAGACCCTGTAATATCAGAAGCTCCAGTTGCTCAGCAAACAATCCCTCAAAATTCAGCCTTCCAGACTGAAGGCTTGGATGCCTATGACTCGGATTGTGATGATTTATCCTCGGCTAAAGCGGTTCTGATGGAAAATCTTTCAAGCTGTGATCCTGGTGTTCTCTCTGAGGTACCATATTCAGATTCTTATCTGAATGATATGATTAATCAGGATGTGCAAGAGATGTTGTATTCTGAACAAACACATATTGATGATTATCCAGATAATAAGATAAATAGAGATATGATTAAAGTTAAATTAGACCTTTATATATATAATATATAATAAAATACATATAATAAGGATAATCTAAAAATAATCAATGAAATCCGAAGAGTATGATATTCCCGGGTCGTTTATCCCCAACGAGGCTGGACTTAAAAATCGGTACAGTCGGAAAGTTGGAATTTGAATGATATTAATGATTAAGAGGATTAGAAAGCTAAATTATCTACTAATATGCAAAAACGATTAAGAAAATCCTAAAGATTATGAAAAAAACAAAAAAAAACGAGAGTACGAGCCCCGAACAAGAGGTCAAAAACCTAAATTCTTAAAAATTAACCCTACAAAGATTTGTTTACTTCTAATCTACTCTATGTGACTAAAAATGAAGTACAATAGCAACGTACTTTTCTCAATTTTTTCGTTTTGGTACTGAACTTTTTTTTGTTCTACTTAATGTAACGAACTTTCAAGTTTTGTGTTAATTTGCACCATCAAACTTGTTTTACCGGAATCAGCTATATTTTTGTTCCACTTAACGACCGTTTGCAACGTTAGGCTTTTTAGCCAACGAACGTTTGCAACGTTAGTCCTTTATACTAACGATTGTTTATTTTTTTCTAATTATTTTTAAATTTATACACGTTTTTATACAAATATTTTTATACACGCATTTTTATACACATTTTTATACACGTTTTTATACACATATTTTTAAACACATATTTTTATACACATGTTTTTACACATATTTTTATACACATATAATTATACACATATTTTTATACACATTTTTATACACGTTTTTATACACACATTTTTATACACGTTTTTATACACACATTTTTATACACGTTTTTATACACACAATTTTATACACACATTTTATACATACATTTTTATACACGCATTTTTATACACATATTTTTATACATATATTTATACACGTTTATATGCACATTATACATATTTTTATATACATGTTTTTATACACATTTTTATACACACGTTTTATACACATGTTTTTATACACACGTTTTTATACATACATTTTTATAGACGTTTTTATACACGTATTTTTAAACACATATTTTTATACATACTTTTATACACATATTTTTATACACGTTTTTATACACACATTTTTATACACGTTTAATACACACATTTTTTCTATACACATAGATAGCTATATCATTCCTTACTCTCAATATCTGCAAGAGTCACAAGATGCAGGTATTCAGGATACTAATTCTTCTGCACCAAATGATTTATTGATTTTATCCTTGGTTAAATAAATGACCGATCATGTAGCTAATCTAGATAAGGAAAATAAAATAAATAAAATGGTATATGAATCATTAACCGCTGAGCTTGAGAGATACAAAGAACGAGCGGCCATTTTTGAACAAAGACTTAATGCAGATTTGAATAAACATGAAAAATTAACAGATTCTCAAATGGATGATTTAATTCATAATAGAAATGCAAAGCTTGCGGATTTTTAGCAGGAGATTGGTACACTTAAAGAAACTCTTTCTACTCATGTCAAAGAAAAGGAATCTTTAGCAAAAACATTAACTGTTTTCAAAACAGAATCTAAAGAAAAGAGTTTAAATACATTGACAAGAAAATTGTTTTGGAAAAACAAAATAAAGAACTGGAAAATGTCATTTGTAAGATGTATCAATCTACGCAAGCAATGCATATGCTAACGAAACCACAAGTTTTTTACGACGACACCCACAAACAAGCTCTTGGTTACCAAAATCCGTTCAATCTTAAAAGATCTCAGTGGATTAGACCAACATTATATGATGGTAGTGTTATTGTTAACGAACATGTTGTGATTTCTGTGATTGATGATGAAGAGACATTGATTTTGGAAGAAGCGAGTCGATCAAAGATGCTTGATAAACAAAATGATCCAATTTCACTAAAACAGAAATTAATATTTCTCCAATCGATTATTCAAAGCTGAATAAAATAAAAGAAGATCTTGGTAAACATTTTGTCACTCAAAAAAAATTATCTGCAGAACAAACTTTCTAGTTAAAACATTCGAACTATAATCCGGACACATCTGTTAAGTCACATACACCTGTTAGAATTAAAGTTCCTAGTGAACTCCCTAGGTAAGTTTGGTAAATGAAAGTCTTAAAAAGCTAAAATATCAACTCACCAGTTTTGACAAGGTTGTGACAATGAGAACCACATCTAATGTTATAACGGTAGGTGTGTGGGGTTTTGAACATACAAAAGCTTGTTTTGTAACTGAAATAATTCCATTTTTTAAAAGTTTTAGAAGATACATTTAATGTATTTGATAAAACTCTATTAGATGAACATACTGAAGTTCAAAAACGCTGTTGATCAGTGTTCTGTAGACAAAAACGCTTTTGAAATTCAAATCAAATAGCTTAGCATTGATAATGATCAACTCCTGAAACAAATCATGTCTCAAGAAATTGTGCATATTGCTGTAAATTCTGTGGATAGTCTTGATGTGAAAAAGTCATGTGTGAATGATTGCAATACGTATCTGGAACTTGAGACTGAGCTTCTCAAAAAGAAAGATTTGATTGAAAAAGATGTTTACGATAAACTTTTGAAAAGTTATTCAACACTCGAAAAGCATTGCATTTCTTTAGAATTAACAACTCAACTCAATCAAGAAGTTTTTCAGGAGGATAATTTTCGTGAAAACCAAAATGCTCCTACATTTAATCAATTATTTGAATTAAATAAAGTGAAAGCTCAGTCACAAGAAAAGGACACGGTCATCAGAAAGTTAAAGGATATGATTAAATCTTTGAGTGAAAAAGATAGTGTGGAAAATGTAAAGAAAGACATTGATGAGATTGAAACGATAAACATTAAGTTGGAGCATAGTGTGGCAAAATTACTTTTTGAAAATGAAAATTTAAGAAAAGAACGAGAGCATTTGAAATCAATTTACAAAGACCAATTTGACTCAATTAGAAAGACACGTGTTCAATCAAAAGAACATTATGACTCTTTAATTGCTCAAATCAATGCAAAGTCTATTGAAAATTTGGATTTAAATGCTTAACTTCAAGAAAAGGTTTTTGCTATTGCAGCATTGAAAAATGAATTAAGGAAACTTAAAGGGAAAAATGTTGTCAATACTGTTGTTTCAAAACCTAGTGCCACTTTAGCTCCAGAAATGTTCAAGCTTGACATAGAACCTATTTCTCATAGACTTAAGAACAATAGGGATGCTTATGAGGTTTATCTTGAGAAGACTATAGAAAATACTGACACCCTTCGTGAACTTGTAGAATGCTCTAGAAAACAGAATCCTAGTGAACCTTTATTAGAATCTACTTGCATGTTTACAAAAAACGTTCAGGAATTATTAGTCTATGTCTCTAAGACATGCCCTAGTTTAACGAAACCTTGTGAGAAATTAGTTGTTGTCACACCAATGAACAAGGACAAAAAGGTTAGGTTTGTTGAACCTGTCACATCTTCATGCAACATTCCCAAGCAGACTGATTCTCTTAAAACCAAAGATTCTAACAAGCCTTTATTGACTTCTACAAGAGTATAACCTACTACTAGTGCTAGCGGATCAAAGCCTTCAAGCAATACAAAGAACAATAGGATCACGCTACCACCAAGTAGCAATCAAAAGAATAACGTAGAAGACCACTCTAGGAAAGTTAAATCTAGTTTGAATAAGATGAAGTCTGTTTCTGAACATAATAGTAATGCACTTGTTAAGCATTCTGTGAGAAATGCTAAATTTAAATCTATTTGTGCTATCTGTAACAAATGTTTGTTTGATGCTAATCATGATATGTGTATTATTGATTATGTAAATGATGTGAATGTGCATTCAAAATCTAAATCTAAAAGAAATAAAATGAGAAAAGTATGGAAACCTACAGGTAAGGTGTTTAGTGAAATTAGATATAGTTGGAAACCATAAGGTATGACCTTTACTATAGTCGAAAATAAGTGCCATTTAACTAGGATTACCTCTACTAAAGTAGTGCCTACTAAGGAAACCTCTACCAAATCAGTAGCTACACCAACTTAAGGAATCTTAGTTTACAGCAGGAGACCAAACACAACAAGATCTGTAGGTTTTCGTAGCAAAGTTAAGATTGTAGAATCTAAAACTTCTCACTCTAAGGAACCCATACAATCTTGGGGATCCATTGTTTCCAATGTTTCATCTTCTTCTCTTAACGATTGCAGGTTGTCCAAATTGTTTTGTGGTCTTTGGACTCTGGATGCTCCAAGCATATGACCGGAAATCGCTCTCAACTCATCAACTTCGTTAGTAAATTTTTGGGTACCGTCAGATTTGGGAATGATCATATTGCTAAGATAATGGGTTATAGAGACTGTAAAATGGGAAATGTTACAATATCTCAAGTTTATTATGTGGAAAGGTTAGGTCACAACTTATTCTTTGTAGGTCAATTTTGTGATTCCGATCTCGAAGTAGCTTTTCGCAAACACACCTATTTCATTCGTGACTTAGACGGTGTTGATCTACTCAAGGGATCTAGGGGGTCAAATTTATACACTTTATCTATGGATAATTTGTTGCTCTCCTCTCCTATATGTCTCTTGTCTAAGGCCTCAATGACCAAGTCTTGGTTGTGGCATCGAAGATTATCTCATTTAAACTTCGATTATATCACTTCTTTTGCCAAACATGGTCTCGTCTGAGGTCTTCCAAAACTAAAGTATCAGAAGGATCACTTGTGCTCTGCTTGTGCTCTTGGTAAAAGCAAGAAACACTCCCACAAACCCAAAGCTGAAGACTCCATTCATGAAAAATTCTATATGCTGCATATGGATCTTTACGGGACAATGAGGATTCAGAGTATCAATGGGAGAAAATACATACTAGTTATCATTGATGATTATTCTCGCTTTACATGGGTGAAATTTCTACGATCAAAGGATGAAGTTCCAGAGTTCGTAATCAAATTCCTCAAGATGATTCAAGTTCATCTGAATGCAACCGTTCCTAACAACAGGACTGATAATGGCACTGAATTTGTCAATCAGACACTAAAAGATTACTATGAAGAAGTCGGAATCATACATCAAACATCCGTTGCTCGTACTCCACGATAGAACGGAATTGTCGAAAGACGAAAACGTACTTTAGTGGAAGCTACCCGTACCATGTTGATCTTTTTAAAGGCTGTGATATTTCTTTGGGCAGAAGCAGTCATGACAGCTTGCTATACTCAAAACAGATCAATAATCTGAAAACGTCACACCAAAACACCGTCTAAACTTCTCCATGATAGAAAACCTGACTTATCCTATCTTTATGTCTTTGGTTCTCTCTCATTTCCCACTAATGATGGTAAAGACCTTGGTAAGTTAAAAATTAAAGCTGATATAGGAATTTTTGTTGGTTATGCTCCCGAAAAGAAAGCATTTTGAATCTATAACAAAAGGACCCGAATGATTATTGAAACTATCTATGTTGACATCAATGGTTTCTGAACAATTCGGTTCAAGACCCAGGCCAAAACTTTTGACTCTTGGAACAATCAGATCAGGACTCGTGCCAAACATTCCTTCCTCAACTCCGTATATCCCACCAACAAAGAACGATTGGGAAATATTGTTTCAACCAATTTTTGATGAGTACCTTAATCCTCCACCATGTATTGATCCTCAAGTTTTGGCAGTCATTGCACCAAAACCTGTTGTTTCAACAGGCACACCTTCCTCAACTACAATTGATCAAGATGCACCATCTTCAAGTACCTCTCAAACAACTCAAGAAACACCACCCCCAGTTATTCCTCTCGGTGTTGAAGAAGCTGACCATGATATTGAAGTTGCACATTGTGACACCCCGTAAGAAAATTAGATCCTCTTTTCGTTAAGTAAAAAAAATCATGTACTGCAAGTTTGCAAGTTTACCGTTAATTTCAACAAGAAGTCATCTTATGATCGTCAATGCATTACTTTTTATCATAGAACGTTTAAATTGCACGCGAATATCACCATTAGTACTCTATGTCTAAAAAGATATTTTAGAATGCGTAACGATAAAAAAATCATACTTTGTTCACTTTTGTGAAACGAGGCCAAATTACTTGTAGCACTTTATAAAACTATCTACATTCAAATTAATAACTATGACAACTATGATAGAGTTCAACATAAATAAAATAAATTACATACATATGCACATGAAAGGTCCAACATCAGATATATATGTACATATGAATGTACATAATTCAATATACAATAATAATGGGAACATAATCATCACAAATCTTACACACTACCCTACTACTTTATTATTTTGAACATTTCCATCATGTGATACGTATTACAAACTTGATACAATTTGAAATGAAAGAAATAGTAAGATTCTATAATAGTATTAGAGAAGAGGCATAATGACTAACAGTATTAGAATCATCACACTGATGCAACAATGTGTATAGTATACCTTCACATGTAATATATTAGTAACTAGGCCAAAGATTTCGAGTATAAATCAGGAGCCATGCACGAACAAACTCATCTCAACTAAAATTTGAAAACAAAGATTACACAAATCAGTGAGAGTTAGGTTTTCGTTTTCGTTGGATTCAAGGGCTAAGGAACGTCGGGTTCTAAAGGGTTGAAGCAAGGGAGGTTCGAGTTTCTCTCATCACCACCATCTTTTCTCATCATCCATCGAGCTTGGACCTCGGTGAGTCTTTTTCTAGTTATCCATGACGTTTAACCCATATTGCGACCAAGACCAAAGCCACACCAACCTTGGCAAGCCGGCCAAAGGCCTCGGCCTTGTTTAGGCTATGTATGACACATATATTGCACGCATGTTTTGTGCTTACACACGCATGCAAAAACCGAGACACACACACATAAAATAACAACTAAAACATAGTTTGGAAATCACGTCACGCATATAGAACAAGTAACGAGATAGGAGTTCGTATATAAAACGTTAAACATACCACGACCTCATGTTTGGCTCGTTAAGGGTTGACAAACCCTAGGGTTTTCGCATGAAATATGAGGAAACCCTCACATGAAACCCTCGATGAACAACATAGACATGTCCACGAAACCCAAGCCAAACCACTGCCGAGTGTTACTTGCTGTGGGTGCGTACCACAACCGAGTCTTGCTCGTTGTGGGTGCGTCATTTACGTTGCAAGAAAGAGCACACCGTGCGTGTTGTTTCGAAACAAAACTCCCCACTCGTACCACAGGCTAGCATGCGAGCCATGGCAAGCGTTGCTTGCGGTTGCGGCTGCGTGTTAGGCATGAAACAAGAGGTCGCTGGTGTCTCGAAATTTAGCCATCCAGTTATAAATCACACAAGTCACGATCATATACAAAAATACATAAGGCTGATGCATGCATGTTGTCTCGTCGGGTTGGTTAACGAATCGATAGAAAGGAAAAACAGTGAGTATAAAACTCACTGTTGTTGCGTCATTTTGGAAGCAAAAGAGAAAGGAAAAGAGCAACATGTGATGTTATGTACTTATGGGATGGAAGAAAACCCAAACAAAGTGGGTACACCCACTGCCACTCGATAGAAAACAGAAAAAGGGAGGGAAAAAGGGGTGGCCATGTGGGGATTTATTATTGAATGAATACTAGTAATGTTTACTTGTAAATATAAACACAAAGAAATGTAGAAACGAGTGTGTGTTGAGACTTAAACGAAAGGGGGGGGGGGGAACACATTATCGAGACCGAGATTACTCGAAAGTTAGAAAGTTATAAAACCACGATTTTTTTTATCAAACAAGGAGTAATAATAACGAAACTAATCTATAAACAAATTTAACGCGATTTATAAAACCTGTTTAACGTTAAAAATATTTTAAAGCTTGTTCGTGGTTTAAACATGGAAAGTCATAATAATTAAAGAGTATAAAATATAAAAGTTACATATATTGTATATATATTATTATTTGGAAAGTCAAATGATAAAACTATATTTTTCTGATAAGAAATTTAATCGAGTTGAGCGAACCGTAATATATAAACATGATAATTACACAAATAAATTAATGACTTCGATGTAAATAAATAAACGCGATAAATATAAACCTAGTAACTTACAAATAATGTTTACATTTCTTAGATATAAAATCACACGAACTTGTAAATATAAGTGCGACACCTAATAATATTAACAGATTCGGTATAGATACTTATAATTGTAAAGTCGACACTAGAGCCAACGGTTTAATCAATACTTTGAAAACGTAAAATGTTAACTCCTAAACGACAAGACCCTTTTGACCCATTTGCATGAACCATTGCATTAAGTATTGTTGGAATGTAAACTCAGACTTTGTCATAATCATTTAGGTGTTTTGACTGAGTCACTAGTTGACGTGCTTTAATCCATTACCCATCTCAGCCGATTAACTATCAAGGTGAGTTTTCATAGCCCCTACTCTAACTATATTTAAAAAAATCATCTTTTAGGTGAGAAAATTACTTATTTCAAACGTGTGACTACAAGTACAATTACTCATTACTGATTGGTCTAAGTCCCGATTTAACCCAAGTTGCTATATTTGCCCGATTTATCATGAACCGTCAATCTTTGTGAGCGCGAATGTTATGGATAGATCTATTGGGATTGACATCCCTGTTTGTCTTGGACTGACATTAGTCAAGCAAACACAGTTTCATTTGAGTCAAACTACGGGTGTCCCGGGTTAGACACCTGCAAGGGCATAACATAAAGAGTTCAAGTAGACCTTATGAGGTATGATGATGATGATGATAAGCAAGTGCTAAACCCTTGTTTAGCCACAAAATCAAAGCTTGCACAATGAAACCCTAGCTTTCCTTAATAGAAACCCTAGCTTTCCTTAATAGAAACCCTAATTTTCTTTCTCTTGATTATTACTTGAATATGGTTAACCAATGCTTGCAAATGCCTTAGTATATCTTAGAATATGTGTATATAGAAGGGTATGGGTTGTAGAAAATTTTGTATGGGTTTGGTTGGGTAATGATTTTGAGCCGTGAGCTATTGTAGAGCAAAAGGGAGGATTGTGTTTGATTTCTAGTTAAGTGTTGGTGTAGTATGAGTCTCTTACTAGATACTTGCACTTATATGAGTTATAGGAGTCAAAAAGTTGCAATAGTTGGTCCAAGGGCAAGATGAGGGTTTTAAGGAGTCTTGTTTTTGTGTCTAGAGTCAAAGAACAAAGCATGGCTAAGTATTAATGAGCAAGTGATGTACCATTGACCAAAGAGTGAACTTTTCTTGCTTCCTTCGTGTTGTGCCATGTGGAATGGGGATGGAGGACTTCTAGAAGTCTTTTGGTATTTAACAATATATCTTGTATTATGTATACAAGTTACAACTTGTAGATATTACATAAAGATGTATTTACTTGTAATTTCTTGCACATTGTTTCATTTCTAGTGTACAAAGTGTAAGTATCATTTATTTGGCTAAAGTTTAATAAAACTTTAGGTATTGGGTATAATCGAGGGTATTTGTTGAAGCGTAGATAAATTTTCATGCTTCCGGTTATTCTTAAACGTACATTTATCGCGAAACGTATTTAACTTACGTAACCAATAAAATAAATGAACAACGACCATAATTATTATCAAAATAATTATATAACACATGATTGATGTAAACGTTTGATGGTTTGATGCCCGTTCACATTAAACGATAATATTTGGCGTACGCGATTTAACCTAACGTTTACAATTTCAAGCAAACATGTACAATACAAAAGGTACATTGTGGCTATCAACCTTGATGATTACCAATTTGATCCTCTTACTCCACCACCCTCACCTTTATCCCCATTCACGATGGCTGCTTACCAGCGAATGTTTGCTGAAACGGACCCCACCTAGAGAGAGGAAGCTCTAACAGAAACTGGTCAGAATTCGGTGCCTGTACCTGAGACAGCCTTGACCGTATGCACAACGCGCCTTAGAGGACAGTTGCATACCATTCTCGAGGACATGGACCGTTACCCAAATGCCTGTTTGGAGGAGTTAGAAGCCTTCATGACACTGTGGGATGTAAAGCCCCGAGTTGAGGAAAGTTCATTGGAGACGCTATCTGTGGACGAATTGATTTCTCAACTTAGACAGATGTGTGAGGATGCGGAGGATCGTGCTAGTAATGCTCAGGAGGAAGCACGACAGAAGAGGAAGGAGGCACTCGAGGAAGTGGTCCAGCAAATCTACCGTACCAACAACTAGTTTTATTTCTATCCTTTGTATAACCACTAAGCTATGGGTTTGTCACGGCTAGTGAACTCTTGTATCCCCGTACTCTTTGAAATAAACATCGTGTTTGCGAATAATAACAGTATTGATTTCAAAAGACATGCCATTTGTAGTAACGTGACTATCTTTACGCATATAACTTTCATGCATGTCATAACTGTCATTTTCATTGTCCCTCTTATAGAAAATGGCACCCGAACGACGCCCAACTGTCAACCGGAACCCTCCAGTCAACCGTTCGACCAACCGAAACAATGTGGATATCAACAGTGGCATTGACACTCAGATGCTCAACTAGCTCATTGCCACAAGAGTTGCTGAAGCACTCGCAGCTGCCGCTGTGACTCATGCTGCAAGCACTCAAGAAGAGAACAACCTAGGATCCAACTCTTCCCAGAACAAGACATGCAACTACAAGGAATTCCGTGCAGTCATGCATGAAAACTTCCGTGGTACTGAAGGTGCTGTAGGCTTAACCCGATGGTTTGAGAAACTAGAATCTCAATTTGGGATTAGCAACGTTGCAGAAGGTGACCGAGTCAAATTTGCTTCTAGCACACTGCTAGATGGTGCTTTAACTTGGTGGAACGTGTATGTTCGTTCTGTTACTCTCGATACCGCTCATGCAACACCTTGGAGTGATTTCAAGGCTATGTT
Organism: Tanacetum coccineum; assembly: GCA_026074375.1. Classification (NCBI taxonomy): domain Eukaryota; kingdom Viridiplantae; phylum Streptophyta; class Magnoliopsida; order Asterales; family Asteraceae; genus Tanacetum; species Tanacetum coccineum. Next base: position 21,621 of record BQNB010017313.1, on the reverse strand, counting down.
CATCCGAAAGTACTGCCCTCGCAATGAAGTCAAACAAATGGAAAACGAACTGTGGAATTTAAAAGTGAAAGGCACAAACCTTACTGCCTACAATCAACGTTTCCAAGAACTCATCCTCTTATGCCCTGAAATGGTACCCAACGCCGACCGGTTGTTGGAACGTTACATTGAAGGTCTACCTTTGAGCATCAAGGGTAACGTAACATCATCCAAACCAGTAGACTTGCATGAAGCAATTGACATGGCTCAAGGTTTGATGTACCAAGTGGTCCAAGAGTTAGGAGAAAACTCGGGCGACAAACAAAAATGGAACGGAAACCACTACACCCACAACCCCAACAAAACTAGCAACCTTAACCAGAAAAATGCCTAGAGACAGCAAGGGTGTTTATAGTCGGGCAAGGTTCTTATGCTGGCAAGTTACCTCATTGCGGAAAGTATGGACGACACCACACTGACGCATGCCCTCCTGCTTGTTACAACTGTGGAAAGGCAGGACATAAGGCCAAAGACTGCCGAGCTCCACCTCGTCCCGCAAACCAAAGAGGACCAGGAAGCCAAGGAGGACAGGGAAGTGATGTCACTTGTTTCAGATGTGGTGAAAAAGGACATTACAAAAACAAGTGTCCAAACAATGGAAATCAAGGCGGTGGAAATCAAATTCGAGGCAACCTGCAAAATCCTCAGAACAATCAGAGGCAGAATCAGGGGAACCCTAAGGGAAGTAACCAAGCATCACCCAGTAATCAAGGAGAATGCAGGGCACCTGGCAGAGTATACAGCCTATGTACTGAAGCAGCAGTGAAAGATAACAACGTGGTGAATGGTACGTTCCTGATCAATAATGTCTAGCTATCAGACTATATAACACTGGTGCGATGAAGCTTTGTGTCATATGCTTTCAGTAAATATATAGACATCCCTCCTACCACCCTAGATACTAATTATAGTGTGGAGCTAGCCGACGGCAAGTCACTAACCACAAATACTATTTTAAGAGGGTGTACTCTTAACTTGCAAAATCACCTGTTCGAAATCGACTTACTCCCTATAGAACTAGGAAGTTTTGACATCATCGTTGGAATGGATTGAGGCCGAACATCGCGCAGAATTAGTGTGTTTATGATAAAAAAAAAAAAAGAAAAAAAGTGCATTCGTGTTCCGTACAGAAATGATATGCTGATCATACAAGGCAAAAGGAGCGGAATTAAAAGCGAATCGAGATTAGAAGTCATCTCGAGCATCAGGACACAGAAGTACATCGACCAAGGATGTCAAGTGTTCTTGATTCAAATGATGAAGGAAGAGAAAACCAAAATTTCAGAGAGGCGAATTGAAGATGTGCCTGTTGTCAGAGACTTTCCGGAAGTATTTCCTGAAGATTTGCCAGGATTACCCCCGACACGCCAAGTAGAATTTCATATCGAGTTAATACCCGGAGCTGCACCTGTTGCACGCGCACCATATCGTCTTGCACCTGCAGAGATGAAAGAGCTAGCCGAACAACTAAAAGAACTTTCTGACAAAGGTTTTATAAGACCAAGTTCCTCTCCGTGGGGAGCACCAATCTTGTTTGTCAAAAAGAAAGATGGATCTTTCCGGATGTGTATCGATTACCGTGAGTTGAACAAACTTACAGTGAAAAATCGTTATCCCTTACCAAGGATCGATGACTTATTCGATCAGTTGCAAGGATCCAGCATCTACTCAAAAATTGACTTAAGGTCAGGTTATCATCAGTTAAGGGTTAGAGAAGAAGATATTCCCAAGACTGCTTTCAGAACACGATACGGACACTATGAGTTCCGAGTTATGCCTTTTGGTTTGACCAACGCACCTGCGGTGTTCATGGATCTCATGAACCGTGTGTGCAAGCCATACTTGGATAAGTTTGTGATTGTGTTCATCGACGACATTCTCATATACTCCCACAACGAGAAAGAACACGAAGAACACCTGAAGACTATTCTGGAGTTGTTGAAGAAAGAAGAACTGTATGCCAAATTTTCCAAGTGTGAATTTTGGATCAATACGGTAAAATTCCTTGGTCACGTGATTGATAGCAGTGGTATTCACGTGGACCCAGCTAAGATTGAAGCTGTTAAGAATTGGGCATCTCCAACCACTCCTTCGGAGATTCGCCAGTTCTTAGGTCTGGCAGGTTACTATAGGAGATTCATTGAAGGATTCTCCAAAATAGCTAAGCCTATGACTGAGCTTACGCAGAAGAACCAGAAGTTCGATTGGGGTGAAGAACAGGAAGAAGCTTTTCAACTATTGAAACAGAAACTATGTGCTGCACCTATCTTAGCACTACCGGAAGGCAGTGAAGATTTTGTGGTGTACTGTGATGCATCCATAAAAGGGTTAGGTGCGGTACTGATGCAGAGAATGAAGGTTATTGCATACGCTTCTAGGCAACTGAAAATTCACGAGAAGAACTACACCACTCATGATCTGGAGTTAGGAGCGGTAGTGTTCGCCCTGAAGATCTGGAGACACTATTTGTATGGCACGAAGTGTGTAGTGTTCACCGACCACAAGAGTCTACAACATATCCTAGACCAAAAGGACCTCAATATGAGGCAACGCCGATGGATAGAGCTCCTAAGTGATTACGATTGCGAAATTCGTTATCACCTGGGAAAAGCAAATGTAGTAGCAGATGCCTTGAGTCGAAAGGAAAGAATCGAACCGTTGCGAGTAAGCGCTTTGGTTATGACCATTGGCTTAGACCTTCCGTCACGAATCCGTGAGGCTCGGAAAGAAGCAGTTAAGGTTGAAAACATTGAAGCAGAAGATATTGAAGGTATGCTAAAGAAATTAGAAGCCCGCGCTGATGAAACATTATGTTTGGATAATAGGAGTTGTTTACCATGTTACAGTGACATGAGATCTTTGATTATGCACAAATCGCATAAGTCAAAGTATTCTATTCATCCAGGAGCCGACAAAATGTACCATGACTTGAAGATGTTATATTGGTGGCCAAACATGAAGGCTGACATCGCCACATATGTCAACAAATGCCTGACTTGTGCTAAGGTTAAATCCAAACATCAGAGGCCCTCTGGTTTATTGGTCCAACCCGATATACCAGAATAGAAGTGGGAGAAGATAACAATGGATTTCATCACCAAACTACCCAAAACGGCAGCACGATACGATTCGATTTGGGTCATTGTTGATCGTCTTACTAAGTCTGCGCACATTTTGCCAATGAAGGAAACGGATTCAACAGAAAAATTGACAAGGCTGTACATGAAGGAGATAGTAGCAAGACATGGTATACCGGTGTCAATCATCTCCGACCGTGATAGCCATTTCACTTCGAGAGTTTGGAAATCCTTGCATAAAGCATTGGGTACGCAGTTGGACTTGAGTACTACTTACCATCCTCAGACCGATGGTTAAAGTGAGAGGACCATTCAGATATTAGAGGACATGCTAAGAGCTTGCGTGATTGACTTCGGAAATGGTTGGGATATACATTTACCCCTAGTAGAATTTTCGTACAATAATAGTTATCACATGAGCATTAAAGATGCACCGTTCGAAGCACTTTACGGTAGGAAGTGTCCTTCTCCTGTTTGTTGGGCTGAAGTTGGAGAAGCACAACTTACCGGACCGGAGATCATTCACGAGACTACGGAGAAGCTTTTCAAGATAAAGGATCGCATGCAAGCTGCACGTGATCGACAAAAGAGTTATGCTGACAAGAGGCATAGTCCCCTTGAATTTGAAGTTGGAGATAAGGTTATGCTCAAGGTCGCACACTGGAAAGGCGTAATGCGATTGGGGAAACATGGAAAGTTGAACCCTCGTTATATTGGACCCTTTCGAATTATAGAAAGGATTGGTCCAGTAGCTTACCGTTTGGAATTACCTCAAGAACTTAGTCGAGTACACAATGTGTTCCACGTCTGCAACTTAAAGAAATGTTTGTCCGATGACACACTCGTTATTCCTCTGGAGGAAATCCAACTCGACGACAAACTCAATTTCGTTGAAGAACCCGTAGAGATTATGGACCGCGAGGTCAAGCAACTCAAGCGAAGCCGTATACCAATCATTAAAGTCCGTTGGAACGCACGTAGAGGCCCAGAGTACACTTGGGAACGCGAGGACCAATTCAGGGAGAAATACCCTCATCTATTCATAAATCCGCGATCTACCACAACGTCTTGATTTCGGGACGAAATCGCATAACATGGGGCGGATGTAGCACCTCGGAAAAATAAATAACTTTTGTTCCTTTATGCAAAGTATGTATCGCAAGTCATTTCAAATGTACCGTTACCTTTCCAATAAAAGTTATCCTTCAAGCGGCATACAACATTTTGTGCTAGCCAATAACGCGCATAAATCGTCATTTTATTTACGGATCAAAAAGGGGTACTTTAGAGATCGCGTAACGATAAAAATCATATTTTATTTTTACGCCGCACAATCGCACGACTATATTATTTTGGTGAACCCGTTCATACCCCAATAAATAATATATAAATGAGCCGATATGTAGACTTTACTAAATAAATAATATGACTTGATGTTGCGTCTCCTAAAAACTCAAATGTGCAAAATCTTATCAAAGTCAATCAATAGAAGGAAATTCAAATTAAACGAACTGACACTATCATTTCATTCTCGCATGCAATGGCCTACACCTTTTGAGACTATTCACCTGTTACGTTTCAATATCATTTCCATTTCAATTCACCAATAGTGACTATTCTTTAGCAGTATTATAGAAAAAGTGATCATCACAAATAGTATCATAACTAATAGTATATGTGAATAATACCATTCACATGCATGGTTTCAGTGAACTGGTAAGCACCTTGTAGTATAAATAGACACCATGCATAAACAAATGACTCGCAACTAAAACTTGAAAACAATAAGTAAAATTATACGAGTCAAAATTCAAGCTTCGTTGAGGGCACAAGCTAGGCGAACGACGGGTTACTAAGGGTGGAAACCAAGAACGATTCGAGCTCTTGTCATCATCATTTCATCCCTATCGACTATCAAGCTTGGACCTCGGTGTTTCGCTGTCTGACGTGCTTTAATCCATTTTTTCAATCTCCGCCGATTAACTGTCAAGGTATTAAGAACGAAGATGCTATATGAAGTCTCATGCATTGCAGTTATTTTCTCGTTATCTGAAGATCACTTGTACTATTTAAAACAATGATGTATTGTCTATTTTATGCTTCCGCTGAATGTTTAAACAATTTATTATTTCCTAATTCAAGTGATCCGTTTTCTTAAAACGTCTCATATAGAGGTCGTTCTGCTATTTCTTAAAAGCATGATATTCATGAAGTCACGCTCCCTCGGTTGCCATTATACTCTGATATTTTAGGGATGTGAAAGCTGCAAACCTAAAAGTTTGCCACACCAAGATACGAACGATTACAGTCCTAACCTAACCTGTTTAAATTCATCATCGTCGTTGATACTTAATATCACCAATATTTATACATAACATCGTGGCTGTAAACAACGGTTGCATTTGTTTAAATACATATTGCTTTGCCAAGCCAAGTTATTTGAGCATGTGACATAGACATGTTTGATATACAATATCTTTAATATGGGTTTCATGTGTATTTGTACATATATTTATACTTAATTATTGGGTTTCATGTGCATTTAGACATGGCTTGTTGACTAAGCGTATTTTGAATATATACATATATCCTTATTTCAATATTGTCTTGTCTCAGCAACATGTCGAACTCGGATGAATTGGATACACTGGATTAACATTACAATGGTACCGCCCAGACTCCCTGTACACACTCCTCTAGGTATTACCACAGGAGACGTCTCCTACTCTAGGGACTACTTATTTTGCCATCGTATTCACCATTTTCCACCAACTATCTGTACGTATTACCCTCTTTATATATTCCACCTATTTAAGCTAATCTTGCTGATCGTGCCAGTATTTTTGCTTTATTTACCTTGTTGATTAATCAACTTGATCTGTTTCCTCCTCCACCCTCACCTTCATCCCCATTCACGATGGCTACGTTACCAGCGGTATGATTGCTGATACGGGACCCCACCCAGAGGGAGGATGCTCTAACAAGAAACTGGTCAGAATTCGGGGGGCCTGTACCTGATAGACAGCCTTTTAACCGAATGCTTAACGCGCCTTACTAGTGGTAAAGTTGGCATACCATTATAGAGGACATGGACATTACCCAATTGCCTGTTTAGAGGAGTTTTGTAGCCACTTCATTAACACTGTTGGGATGTGAAAGCACCGTTGTTGAGGAAAGTTCATTGGAGGACCTCTATCGATGGACGAATTAATACTCAACTTAGGCAAATGTGTGAGGCCGATTACGGTTAAGGGTTCTTGCTTAGTAATCCATCTGGAGGAAGCCCCATGGACAGAAGGAGGAATGACGGCACTCTGTGGAAGTTGATCCAGCAAATTACTTTTCCAATCAACTCAGTTTTATTTCTATCTTTGTATATAAATCTCTGTGATATGGGTTTGTCGTGGCTAGTGAACTCTTGTATTCCCGTACTCTTGGAAATAAACATCGTGTTTACAAATAATAATAGTATTGATTTCAGGAAACATGTCATTGTAGTAAGATCTTTAACCCCCTTAATAATCTTCGTGGTGCATGTTCATAACTGTCATTTTTCATGTCCCTTTATAGAGATATGCACCCGGAACGACGCCCAACTGTCAAACCGGATCCCTCACTCCTACGTCTAACCGTTTTTTCGACCCAAACTATAACAATGTGGATATCAAAGTGGCATTGACACTCAGATGCTCAACCTGCTCATTGCAACAAAGAAGTTGTTGAAGCACTCGCGCAGCTGCTTGTGGACTCATGCTGCAAGTACTCAAGAAGGATAAAACAACTAGGATCAAACTCTTCCCCAGAACAAAGACATGCAAATACAAGGATTACGTGCCGTTATTGGCATAAAACTTTCGTAGTAGTACTAAAGGTTGCTGTAGGCTTAACCCGATGTTTTGAGGAAACTAGAATCTCAAATTCGGGATAAGCAATGTTTGCAGAGGTGACCGAGTCATATTTGCCTTCTAGCCACACTGCTAGGTTGGTGCTTTTAACTTGGTGGAACGTGTATGTTCGTTCTGTTACTCTCGATACTGCTCATACAACACCTTGGAGCGATTTTAAGGCTATGTTCATTCGAAAATACTGCCCTAGGAATGAAATTAAGCAAATGGAAAATGAATTGTGGAACTTAAAAGTGAAAGGCACAAACCTTACCGCCTACAATCGAAGGTGTTTCCAACGAACTCAGTCCTATTATGCCCTGGTGATGGTACCCAACGCGACTCGGTTGTTGGAACATTTCTATCGCAGGTCTACCTTGAGCTCAGGGTAACGTTAACCTCGTCCAAACCAGTGGACTTGCATGAAGCAATTGAACATGGCTCAAGGTTTGATTTACCAAGTGGTCAAAGTGCTAGGAGGGAAAAAACTCGGGGTGACTATGGACAGTAGAAACAGAAACCACTACACCCACAACCCCAACAACACCAACAACACTAGCAACCTCAACCCGAACAAACGCCCAGAGACAGCAAGGGTGTTTACAGTCGGGCAAGGTTCTTATGCTGGCAAGTTACCTCTACGGAAAATGTGGACGACACCACACTGACACATGCCCTCCTGCTTGTTACAACTGTGGAAGGGCCAGGACATTTAGGCCTAAAGACATGCCGAGCTCTCCTCATCCCGCATAACCAAAAGAGGGTACCGGAAGCCATGGACGGACAGGGAAGTGATGTTAACCTTATTTCGGATGTGGCGAATGAAAGAAAGTATAAAGAAAAAGGAACATTACAAAATCAAGTATTGTCAAAACAATGGGATTCAAGGCGGTTGGGAATCAAATTCAAGACATCCCGCAAAATACCCTCAGAACAATTATAAGACTGTAATCCAATGGGTACCCTATGGGGAATAACCCAGCATCATCCTAGTACTCAAGGAGGATGTAGAGCACCTGGCAGAGTATAACAGCCATGTTACTGAAATGCTTGCGGTGAAAGGATTACAACGTGGTGAATGGTACGTTCTGATTAATAATGTCTAGGGAGTCGAGTACTATTTGACTCTGGTGCGGAAGATGCTTTGTGTTTATGCTTTTAGTTAAATTTTTAGACATCCCTCCTACAAACCCACTAGTAGATTTCTAATTATAACGGTGTGCTAGCCGACGGAATAGTCACTAACCACAAAATATATTTTAAGAGGGTTTTTCTTGTTGTGTGTACGCTTAACTTGCAAAAATTTACATGTTCGAAATTGACTTACTCCCTTTGAACTAGGAAGTTTTGTCGTCATCGTCAGGTATGGATTGGGATGTCCGAACATCGCGCAGAAGAAAGAAAGAGAAAGAATTGTGTGTTATGAGAAGTACATTCGTGTTCCTACAGAGAAATATATGACTGATCATACAAGGCGAAAAAAAAGAGCGGAATTATAAATGCGGAATCGTGTATTTAGAAGTCACCTCGAGCATCAGGGTAACGATGTACATTAACCATGGATGTCAAGTGTTCTTGTTTCAATTGATAAAGGTAAGAGGAAAACACAAAAATATTTCAAAGAGGCGAATTGAAGATGTGCCTGTTGTCAGAGACTTTCCAGAAGTATTTCCTGAAGATTTGCCAGGATTACCCACGACAAGCCATAGTTGAATTTCAGATCGAGGTTAATACCCCGGTAGTTGCACTGTTTTGACGCGCACCTTATCGCATGCACCTTGCAGAGATGATATGAACTAGCGAACAACTAAAAGATTTCTGACAAAGGTTTTATAAGACCTCATGTTCCTCTTGGTGGGGAAGCACCAATCTTGTTTGTCAAATATTGTATAAGACGGTTCTTTCGGATAGGGTATCGTTTACCGTGAGTTGTACAAAACTTACAGTGGATAATAATCGTTATCCGCTTCTTACCAAGGTTCGGTGCTTATCGATAAGTTGCAAGGATCCAGCTCATTTACTCAAAAAATTAATACTTTAGGTCAGGTTATCATCAGTTAAGGGTTTTTTAATGGAGAAGAAGATATTCCCAAGACTGCATTCAGAAACACGATTACGGATCATTATGGCGTTTCCGAGTTATGCCTTTTTGGTTTGACCAAAGCACATGCGGTGTTAATGGATCTCATGAATCCGTGTGTGCAAGCCCATTACTTGGATTAGTTTATGATGTGTTCTTCCGACGAATTCTTATTTTCATCTACCCACAACGAGAAGAAGACGAAGGAACACCTGGAAAACTATTCTGTAGTTGCTGGAAGAAGGATAAGAACGGTAATGCCTAGTTTTCCCTAGTGAGAAATTTTGAGATCAATTACTAGTAAATTTCCTTGGTCTTTCGTGATTGATAGCAGTGGTATTCACGTGGACCAGGCTAAGATTGATAAGTTGTTATAGAATTAGGCACTCCTCCATAAACACTCCTTTCGGAGGATTCGACAGTGTACCAGAGTTCTTAGGTCTTGCAGGATACTATAGGAGATTCATCGAAGGATTCTCTAAATAGCTAAAGGCCCCATGACTGAGCTTAGCAGAGTGAAGAGAAGAACCACAAAAGGTTCGATTGGGTGTGAAGGAACAGGAAAGGCTTTTCAAACTATTGAAACAGAAATCTATGTGTTGCACTATCTTAGCTACTACCGGAAGGCAGTGAAGATTTTGAGGTGATCTGTTGATGCATCCAATAAAATGGTTAGGTTGCGACGGGAGGTGTTACTGATGCACGAGAATGATGGTTATTGCATTCGGCTTTCTAAGGCAACTGAAAATTCGTGAGATGAACTACATCACTCATGATCTGGAGGTTAGGAGCGGGGGGTATTGAGTGTTCGCCCTAAAGTTCTGGAGACACATTTGTATGGCTACGAAAGTGTGTAAGTGTTCTTCGACCACAAGATTACAAACTATCCTCAGACCAAAAGGACTCATATGAGGCAAACGCCGTTTGGATAGAGCTCCTAAGTGATTAGGATTCCGAAATTTGTTATCACCTAGGGAAAGCAAATGTCGTAGCGGATGCTTTGAGTCAAAAGGAAAGAATCAAACCATTACGAGTAAGAGCCTTGGTTATGACCATTGGCTTGGACCTTCCGTCACGAATCCTTGAGGCTCGGAAAGAAGCAGTTAAGGTTAAAAACGTTGAAGCAGAAGATATTGAAGGCATGCTAAAGAAACTAGAAGCCCGCGTTGATGGAACATTATGCTTGGATAATAGAAGTTGGTTACCATGTTACGGTGACACGAGAATCTTGATTATGCACGTATCGCAAAATAAGTCAAAGTATTTTCTATTCATTCCGGGGATCTGACAAAATGTTCCCATGACTTGAAGATGTTATATTGGTGGCCAAACATGAAAGCTGACATCGCCACATATGTCAGCAAATGCCTGACTTGTGCCAAAGTCAAATCTGAACATCAGAGACCCTTTGGTTTATTGGTCCAACTCGATATACCATGAATGGAATGTGGGGAGATGATAACAATGGATTTCATGCCACCAAACTACCAAAAATTGGCATAGAAGGTTACGTTCAATTGGTGTAATTATGATCGTCATAACCTATGTCTGCGAACTTTTTTGTCAATGAAGGAAGACGGGATTCAACAGGAATAAAAATTGACGTGGATGTTCTTGATGGAGATAGTAGCAAGACATGGCATACCGGTGTCAATCATCTCCGATCGTGATATCCATTTCACTTCGTGGAGAGGGTTTGGATAATCTTTGCATAAAGCATTGGGGTAAGCATGTTGGACTTGAGTACTGTATTCATTACTCAGACGGTGGTCAGATAGCTGTGAGTGGACCATTCAAAACCTTTGAGGACATGCTAAGAAACTTGCTCGTGATTGTCTTAGGTAATGGTTGGGTTAGGACACCTTACCTCTTTAGTTAGATATTTCGTACAATTAATAGTTATCACGACGAGACATTTAAAGCTGCCACGTTCGAAGCACGTTTACTGGTGGGAAGTGTGTTTTCTCCTGTTTGTTGGGTGGAGGTAGGTTGGAGAAAGCACAATCTTTCCGGAAAGAGATTAAGTCACTGTGGGACTACGGAAAATATTTTCAAGATTAGAGATCGCATGCAAGCTGCACGTGATCGATAAAAGAGATAAGGTTATGCTCAAGGTCGCTCCCTGGAAGGGTGTATGGATTTACCGGGGAAAGCGTGTTGGATAATTCAACCACTCGCATACATTAGGTACCCTTTGGGAATATGAAGGATTGGTCCTGTAGCTTTACCATTTGGAATTACATCTAGAACTTAGCCGATACACTCAATGTATTCACGTCTGAACCTTAAAGAAATGTTTGTTCGTTATTGAACACACTCGTTATTCATCTGGAGGAAATCCAACTCGACGACAAACTCAATTTCGTTGAAGAACCTGTAGAGATTATGGACCGCGAGGTCAAGCAACTCAAGCGAAGTCGTATACCAATCATTAAAGTCCGTTGGAACACACATAGAGGCCCAGAGTACACTTGGGAACGCGAGGACCAATTCAGGGAAAAAAATATTTACTCCTTATTATTCTTAAATCCGCGATCTACCACAATGTCTCTCTCTTGATTTCGGACGAAAAATCGCAGAACATGGGGTGGAATGTAGCACCTCGGGACAGTAATAAAATATATAACTTTTGTTCCTTTATGGAAAAGTATGTATCGCAAGTCATTTCAAATGTACCGTTACCTTTGTTTCCCAAATAAAATTTATCCTTCAAGCGGCATACAACATTTTGTGTAGCAAATAACGCGCATATTAATCGTTCAATTTTTATTTTACGGATCTATAAAAAGGGGGGTACTTTAGAGATCGCGTAACAATAAAAATCATATTTTATTTTTACGCCGCACAACGCTACCTTTAGACTATATTATTTTGGTGAATGAACCCCGTTCATACCCTAATAAATATTATATATGAGCGGAAATTGGTTGACTTATAAATATATAATATGACGTGATGTGTCTGACGTACTACTAAAACTCAAATGTTTGCAAAATCTTATCAAAGCTCATTCATAGAGGGAAAATTCAAATTAATCAAAACTGGTACACTATCATTTCCATTTCCTTGCATGCAAATGGCCTTACCTTTTGAGACTTTCAACTGTTACGTTTCTATTAATCATTTTCCATTTCATAATCACCAATAGTAAATATTCTTTAGCTAGTTAGTATAGAAAGGTGATCATCAACAAATAGTATCATAACTATTAGTTTTTGTGGATAAATTACATTCTCTATTGCATTGGTTTAGTGAACTGGTAAAGCTCCTTGTTGTATATATAGACACCATGACAATAAACAAAATGACTGCCAACCTAAACTTGAAAACAATAGAGTATATATTATTCGAGTCAATAATTTCAAGCTTCCGCGTTGAGGGCAACAAAGATAGGCGACGACGAGTTACTAAGGGTGGGGGAGGAAACCAAAGAAACAGATTCGAGTCTTGTCATCTTCATTTCATCATATTCGATATCAAGCTTGGACCTCAGGTTGTTTCGCTGTCTGACGTGCTTTATATCACATTTTTCAAATCTCCGCGATTAACTGTCAAGGTATATTAAGAACGAAGTTGCTATATGAAGTACTCATGCTTTGCAGTTATTTTTCTCGTTATCTGAAGTTCACTTGTACTATTTTTTTTATAAACATTTATGTATGTTATTTTATGTCTCCGCTGAATGTTTTTAAACTAATTTTATTATTCCTAATTACAAGTGATCCGTTTTCTTAATACTGTCTCCTATAGAGGTAGTTCTGATATTTCTAAAAGCATGATATTTCATGAAGGCAACCGCTCCCATCAGGTTGCCTTTATACTCTGGATTATTTTAGGTTGTGGGAAAGCTGCAAACCTCTATAAAGTTTTTGCAACGCTAGATTAACGAACGATTACAGTCCTAACCTAACCTGTTTAAATTCATCATCGTCGTTGATACTTAATATCACCAATATTTATACATAACACCGTGGCTGTAAACAACGGTTGCATTTGTTTAAATACATGTTGCGTTGCCAAGCCAAGTTATTTGAGAACATCAAAAGCAACAATAACAAAGAGACAGACTAAGCGATGGACTAACATAACAATCACACAAGCCAAAGGAAGCCCAAGTCAATACCTAGAGATGACAACAATCTCAAACAACTTTGTAAAATATTTCAAGATGAGTTATAATTAATATGACCTGTAAAAGTGTTTTGAGATATAGTATATCAAACAAAACCGGAAACAATTAGAGGTCTAACAACATAACTTTTATTTATGAAAGAAAAATAGAATAGAAATACCTACAAAGTTCACAAAACACAAAATAATCATATAGAAACAATGTGAGCAACAAAAAAGAATAATGACCTAATATCATCAACAACATTATAGAATCGTTATTCATAAAACCTTAGACAAAAATAATGCACGAAATTGATAAAAGTATAATAAGAACCCTACACAAAAAACAATGCACAATGACTTCAGACCTAATATCATCAAGAAGCACAAATAATGAACAACCATAACACTAAATAACATCACCAACCGATATTCATAACATAAAACTAAAAAAAGGAAGCATCTAATGTAAGAAAAATTGAAGCACAGAAAACACCAACTGCAACAAACAAAGATACATACAATGTAGCTACAAAGACAATTAACCCCTGACATCCTGAGACTAAACTAAGCACACATACAATTAAGTAAATAGAAATGACTATGCCATAACGATCCTGAATTAACCAACTTCCTCCTCCCTAACCAAGATGAATAATGACGAAACACACCAAAAACAGCTTTAGGCAATGCATATGAATATCTATACTTAACAATACTCAAAAGTAGATTACACATGGCTATCATGCAATAAACCCAACACTTAGTGGTGATTAGGCAACCCTGATTTTAGTGGAGAGCAATTAAGACTCATAGAGGACCAAATTTCCTAGGAATATAGAGCTAGTTTGTTGGAACAGTTTGGATCTAGACCGGTATCTAAGGTGAATGAAGAGCTAGGCGGGCCGGGTGAGGTGCGTATATCTGAGGTGAATGGAGGGCTACGCGTATAAAATTTGTTTTATCAGATCGGGAAACCGTTTGGCTTAGGTAAGAGCGTGAGATATGTTACTTGGTGCCTCATACAGGTAGCAAGCGGGTTATAATAAAAGGATGGTCAGGTCAGATATAATAAATGCGCGAGTCGGGCTCGGGTTGGGTCATGTAATTAATGAAACCCGACGTTCCCTCTTTTTGAGTCACCAAACCTTCAAAGACGATATTGATATTGAGTTATTGTTTTTTTGTATCTACAAATTACCGGTAACTATAAGAAATAGGTAATATAGAAACATTAAAGAAAGCATACTACAAAAGCGACTGACTTGTGTTGTCTACGGGCGATACACAAACGGTAAAGGCTCAGACAGATTATAAATCAAAAAACTAGACGCATCTGCCATGGCTGCAAACCTAAAAGTTTACCCCACCAAGATACGAACCATTACAGCCCTTACCTAATATGTTTAAATTCATCATCGCCGTTGATACTCAATATCACCAATATTTATACACAACACCGTGGCTGCAAACAACGGTTGCATTTGTTTAAATACCTTCCGCGTTGCCAAGCCAAGTTATTAAAGAACATCAAAAGCAACACTAAGAAAGAGACAGCTTACAAAGCAGATGTGATCAAACTTCGTGTACAGAGGCCAACAACAGAATAGTTGGAAAGGACAGTGTAACGTCCGACTGCAAGATAAGGGTTTTATCACTCTCACGCGTATAGAATTAGAAGCCCTCTTTTATATGTCAACGCGCATGAGAATGCAAAACCCTTACCACACTTTAAAAACAAAATACTATCCGACCACCACCATTAACATCACCATCACCATCACCCTAAGTTCAAGAGTAAACACTCTAGGCAGTTGTTTGAGAATAACGAAAACAACAAAATTTGTCAGTTCCGAAAATCTCAAACAACTACCTAAAGTATTTGGCGATGAACATTATAGGACTACGCTCGTGGAGGTTGCTGAGGCGATCGACTCTCGCACTCTACCATCCTTCCTCTTTCCGCAGCATTCGAAGCCGAAAAAACTTGCAACTTTGATGCATTCTTTAGATTTTTACGGATAACCTCTCGTATCCATATAAACAGGTAAACCAAGTTTTCCCAAAATCTTTCACACCCAAAACAACAACACTTTCATCAACCATTAATTAAACCCAATCTCTATCACACATGGAAACCCCAACAATCACAAATAAAAAAACCATAAACCTTAATCCTAGTAACCCTAATTAATCGAAACAACCCCAGAATAAAATCCTCAAGAATAAAACCCCACGTACGAAATCATATCATTCAAGAAGCAAACCCCAACAATCGGTATTACACCTAAAATTTATGTTCATAAGCCAAGCGAATGTGTGTTGGCATCCTCCTTTTCCCGTTTATCTGTTTTCTCAAACACGTGCCAGTAAAACGCGTAAACCACAAATAACCATAAATTTCAAATTTACCCGTGATAGCAATCGTAAGCGAATGCATGTCAGCATCAGCAAAACATCAAGAAAATG
Organism: Tanacetum coccineum; assembly: GCA_026074375.1. Lineage (NCBI taxonomy): Eukaryota > Viridiplantae > Streptophyta > Magnoliopsida > Asterales > Asteraceae > Tanacetum > Tanacetum coccineum. The sequence goes on along the minus strand of BQNB010017313.1, from coordinate 5,959 downwards.
CAACATAAGCATACGTGTGTGGCTATCTCGCCAAAATATAGGCTTTAGTAAGATATGGTCTGTTAGCCTTAATTATATTAAGTCAAACAAGAATGTTATCGATCTTAGAAAGTCAAACTAGGTCTTGTATTGTAATAGGCTAGTCGAGTTCAACGGGCTTGGATTGTAATCTAATATTGTCCGTGTTTCGGGCTCAAAGCCCAAGTTAAACCAAGCCCAGCCAGTTTAGAAAGCCCAAGTGCCAAGCTAGCTAGGCATGGGTAAAATATCCATTCACCACACTTGGTGAAGGGTGTTGGTTACATTTTCTATCACATGTAATCTACCTACTCTCTCTAATCTAACATTCCATCTTTGTTTCTCTCTCTACTTTCTCTCTCTAAGTTTTCTTCTTATTTTCTAGCATATTGGTAAAGATTATTGTTGTGTAATGGATTAAACTAGTAGGATAACAAGTGGTACCAGAGCTAAAGGGGTGTTAAGTGTTTGTTTTGTGTGAAATTCGTGTGGTTTGTTTGTTATTTTTTTTTCGAAAAAAGCAAGAAAAAAAATCAAACTTTGATCTTTGTTTCGTGGTTAAAAGTGTTAAAGACTTGTACTTTCGGGCTTAGATCAATTCCTTGCATCATTACTAGGTGGTTTTAACATCATTTTGTAAATTACAAGTAAGTTTGAAGATTTTTTCGTGGTTGCGTTTTGCCTAGAGATCATTGCGTTTTGCTCAAGTCATTGCGTTTTGCTCAAGTCATTGCGTTTTGCTCAAGTCATTGCGTTTTGCTCAAGTCATTGCGTTTTGCTTCCAAAGTCATTGCGTTTTGCTTAAAAAGTCACTGCGTTTTGCTTCCAAAGTCATTGCGTTTTGCTCAAGTCATTGCGTTTTGCTTCCAAAGTCATTGCGTTTTGCTTAAAAAGTCACTGCGTTTTGCTTCCAAAGCCATTGCGTTTTGCTTAAAAAGTCATTGCGTTTTGCTTAAAAAGTCACTGCGTTTTGCTTCCAAAGTCACTGTGTTTTGCCTAGAAGATCTTGCGTTTTGCCTAGAAGATCTTGCGTTTTGCTCATCGCGTTTTGTCTCAAAGTTGCGTTTTGTCTCAAGGTTAAGTTTTGTCCATTAAGCCCTTGCGTTTTGTCTCAAGGTCGATCCGCGCAACAGGTGGTATTTGACCGAATTTGGGAATCTATTAATCATTGTCTAATCAAAACATAACATCAAGACAAACAAACTTGAAGGACTTAGAACATCATTTTGGACTTAACATACAACCAATCAAACCAACAATCAACTTAATTATACTTGAAACGTCAATTAATTATTCATTCACGGTTTCTTCTTGATTTTGTAAAATCCCGCGAAAGATACGATTCTTTTCTCGGTTTTAATCAAAGATTTGTAAAATCCCGTGAACGTTAATTCATTTAAAACCACAATCAATCACTTCATAACACTTAAGATCCGATATCCATTTACAACAACTTCATCAAAATGTCAAATTCAAATACCAATTTGCAAACTCAATCATCAAATGCTCTTCATAATGCTATCATGGAAGCGGGTAGCAAAGATCGTCCACCAATGTTAGCACCGGGTAATTATGTTTAGTGGAAATCCAGAATCAAGAGATACATTGACACCAAACTTAATAGTGA
>BQNB010017312.1:0-70154 GCA_026074375.1 Tanacetum coccineum | reverse complement strand
TATCCCTCTTGCTACCAACCTAGCCTTGTTTTTCAAAACACCTCCCGGTTTGTTTAATTTAACCTTGAAAATCCAGTTTAAAGTGATTATCGTGACACAATCTGAACGAGGTACGAGTTCCCATACTTCAAGTCATTCAAACTCATTAAGTTCTTCTTGCATAGGTTGGATCCAACAGGATTCTTTCAAAGCTTCTTTGTAATTCTTTGGTTCGACGAAAGTGAGGAAAGCATCAAAGTAACAAAACATTGCTTCGGTTTATAGTTGATGTCGTGTAGAGATAGGTCTTGAAGGATTGCCAATGACATTATCCAACAGATGATCCTAGATCTATTTTTTGAGATGTTTAGGTGGTTGATTGACTAAGTGCACGTTAGTTGGAATAACATCCCTTGAAGAAGATTCTTTAGAATTTGGTTATGGAATTGGAACCCTAAAGAAGGGATCATTACCTAAGTGTGAAACTTCAATATTGTGAAACTATTCTTCAACACCAGAAGGAATAACTGGGGATTATGATTCTTGATGTGTTTGTGAAGTACTTAGAGAAGGTTCATCTTGATCAATGGAAGTTGAAGAAGGCGTACAGGTTAGATCAACAGGTTCTAGAGCAACAACTGCAGGAACTAGAGAAACAATACTTGGTGGAAAATTAAAGTATTCATCAAACATTGGTTGAAATAAGTAGTTGGTGGTACATAAGGTGTTGGAGAAAGAGGGTTTTGCACGAGTCCTAAACTGATTGTTCCAGGAGTCAGCAATTGAAGTGCGGGTCCTGAACCGAATTGTTAAGAAGCCATCACTGTCAGCTAATCAAAATAAACATAAATAGTTTCAATGATTATACGGGTCCTCTTGTTATAGATTCGGTAAGCCTTCTTTGCAGGAGCATAACTGAAGAAAATTCCAATATCTATTATAGGTTTCAACTTGCCAAGATCTTCACTGTCATTGGTGAGGTAACATAGAGCACCAAAGACATGAAGATAAGATAAGTCGAGTTTCTTGTCATAGAGAAGTTCATACGATAATGATCAGTTTTGGGTATAACAAGTTGTCGCAACTGCCTCTTCCCAGAGAAATAATAGAGCCGTAGAAAATATCAACATGGTGCGTGCAACGTCCACTAAAGTTTGTGTTAATAAAAATAATGTCAAAAAATGTTATTTATATTTTTTGACCTCTTAATGTTTTGATAATAACAAAACGTAAAAATGTTTAGGATAAAAATAAACGTTCACAAATTATTAATCGTAAAATTCCATTTCTAAGATTAGTGATCACTTAAGGTATGGACAAACAAAATCTTTAAACAAGATTAGTGATCAATAAAATATTTTTCTCTTAACCATCACTTTTATTCTACCAAAGTATTTTCACAAAAATTAAATATACAAAATATTTTCTAATTAAAAGAAAAGTTTTATCTAAAACTTAAATTTAAAATTCAAATTTTCCCCCCAAAATGGAAGGTTCCATACCAGATACAACCTTCACCGCAAAAAGACAAAAACAGGAGCGTAGTCTACTGGGCGGCCCCCTTATAGGCCTGGCGGCCCCCAGATATATCAGGGACAGCCGGGACCGCCCCAGTGACCATTGGATTTTCCTGTCTATAAATATTGCTCCATTCCCAGCAGAAAAACATTCCTCTCAGCATGAATTTTTTCATACTTTTTTCTCTCTCTAAAAACCTTCTTTCTCTCACTAAATATCTTGATCACTAACATCCTTTGATCTTTTTTCAAGTGATCTAATCTCTTACCTCTCATATCTCCTCAATCAAGTGCAAGAGAAGAACATTCGTATTCGCCAAGAAACGAAGTGTTAATTAGTGATCTCTCCTCTCTTCTTTTAAGTACCAAATCTCTATTGTAATTAACTTGTGTATTTGTGTGATTCGGATTGTGTGTAAATCCAATAGTGTAGATCTTGTGAGTGTGTATTGCTTCTGAAGTGGTAGATTGGCTCTAGCTAAGATTAGGACTCGACATTTAGCTTAGTGTCGAAAAACAACGTAAGCGACATGTAAATGGTTTTCTCTGCCTAAAGAGAGCTTGTTGACATAGTGAAATCTCGAGTAAGATACTCAGGGAGTGGGAGTAGGGCGAAGAGGTGCTTCGTAGCTGAACCACTATAAAATCTTAACGTCTTGGTTTGATTGTTCTTTTCCTTATCTCTTTATATTGTTGTCATTGTTATTTAGCTTTAGTTTAGATTGTTATATTTTTTGTTCATATTGTGAATTGGTTAAACATACAACTCGAATCTAAGCATTTTGAAAGCAAACATTTAAAACATAAAACGAACTTGTAAACTATTCAACCCCCCTTCTAGTTTCCACAATTGGTATCAGAAACCAAGGTCACTCATGATTTTTAAAATATATTGTATTTTAAAGCTTGGATCGATCTATGTATTCCGACAAATATCTAGAAGGGCAATCCATGCAAAGACCACCACTTTTTGAAAGTGATAGTTTTATTTATTAGAAAAATATATTCGAGACATATGTTAAATCAAAAGATCTAGATCTTTGGCATGTTATTACCGACGGTGATTTTTAACCCATTATTCAAAATTCGGAAACCAAATTAGATGAGGTTATCTCTTTTGAAAAACAAACTGATGATCTCAAAAAGAGACTTGCGAAAAATAATGAAGCTAAAATCGTTATTTATAATGCTTTGCCTAGAAAAGAGTATGAAAGAATTTTCATATGTAAAATGGCAAAAGAAATTTGGAAAACTTTGTTAATCAACCACCAAGGTAATAATCAAGTCAAAGATAATAAGATCGACCATTTGGTTCAACAATATGAACAATTCATCATTTCTAAAGACGAAACTATAGATAGTACTTTTGCTAGATTTAACACTATTATTACTAGTCTAAAAGCTCTTGATAAAGGTTATTCTAGCAAGAACTATGTTAGGAAGTTTCTTAGGGCTCTACATCCTAAATGGAGAACAAAGGTCACGGCGATTGAAGAGTCGAAAGATTTAACGTCACTATCTCTTGTTGAACTTATCAAGAACCTCAAAGTTCATGAAATGATCATCAAGAAAGATTCCAAAATAGTCAAAGAAAATTTTGAAAGGAAATCTCTTGCTTTAAAGGCTAAGAAAGAATCTAGTGATGAAGAGTGTTCGACTTCCAGAAGTGAAGACGAAGAGTACGCCATGGCGGTAAGAGACTTCAAGAAGTTCTTTAAAAGAAGAGATAGATTCGTAAGATAACCTCGAAACGACAAAAAGATGTTCTAAAGAAGCCGTAATGACAAGAACGGTAAAAGTGATAGAAAATGCTTTAGATGCGGCGACCCGAATCATCTTATTGGAGAATGTCCAAAACCACCGAAAGACAAGAACCAAAGAGCCTTTGTCGGAGGTTCTTGGAGTGATGGCGGTGAAGAAGATGATGAGAAGGTCAAAAATGAAACGTGTCTCATAGCTCAAGCATCAAGTGAGATATGCCTTGGAGTCGACATGGAACCCGATGAATGGATTAAAGATAGCGGATGCTCTAAACATATGACGGGTAACCGAAAGCTCTTCTCCACCTACAAGGCATACAATGGAGGTAACGTTATTTTTGGTAGTAATTTTCGCGGTAACATCATTGGCAAATGTACAATTTCTAATGACTTTCTCAAAATAGATAATGTAGAACATGTAGATAACTTAAGATTTAACTTGTTAAGTATAGGACAAATATGTGATAATAAGTGTAGAGTAACTTTCTCTGAACATGATAGTGAAATCACTAAGGATGGTAAAGTTATAGGTAGAGGTATTAGGAAGAAAGGATTATATGTGATGAAATTAGGAAATAAGACAAAGGACCAAATTTGTCTAGCAACGATTGATGAGAACTCCACATTGTGGCATAGGAGACTAGGTCATGCAAATATGCATCTCATTCAATCGTTAGCATCTAAGGAATTAGTTAGAAACTTACCTAAGCTTAAGTTTGATCAACACTTCTGTGATGCTTGCAAAATTAGAAAACAAGCTCACGCTAGTCACAAAGTTAAGAATATAGTCTCAATGACTAGATGCTTAGAACTCCTCCATATGGATTTCTTCGGTCCATCCGCCATACGGAGTTACGGAGGAAATCGCTAAACCTTAGTCATAGTAGATGACTACTCTAGGTACACTTAGACTAGATTCCTCAAGGATAAAACTGAAACCTTCGATCAATTTGAAATATTTAGTAAGAAAATTCAAAATCAATTAGGATGCACAATAGTGTCAATAAGAACCGACCACGGTAGGGAATTTGATAATGAGGTGCAATTTGGAGAGTTTTGTAATGCCAATGGTATTACACATAACTCCTCAGCTCCACGTACTCCTCAATCAAATGGCGTGGTAGAAAGGAAAAATAGGACACTTCAAGAAATGAGTAGGACTATGTTGAATGAACAATCGTTACCTTAAAAGTTTTGGTGTAACGCCATAGATACTTCAACATACATTCTCAACCAAATTCTAATTAGATCCATCCTAGGAAAAACACCTTATAACTCCTGAGAGGTTGGAAATCTACTCTTGATTATTTTAGAGTGTTTGGAAGCAAGTGCTTCATTTTAAACACTAAAGACTACCTCACTAAGTTTGATCCAAAGTCAAACGAAGGTGTCTTTTTAGGTTACTCCCAAAATAGTAAAGCCTACATCATTCTTAATAAACACACTAGGAAAATCGAAAAGAATTCACTCAATCGTGACATGCGATGAAACATCCTTCAACCCATCTAAGACATTTACCCTGGTGTATGATGACTTAGATAAAGAAGAAGCAATCTACAGGTTACGAAAAAGAAAAAATCTTAGAAAAAAGACATTGAGGATGAACTGTAGAGATTGGCGAAATAGTCCATATTATGGAATCTAGGAACATCCATTTGAAAATGTCATAGGAAACCTTAACCAAGAAACTCTTAGGTACAAGCCAAAAAAGTAACTTCTTTTGGTTTTATATCAACTATAGAACCTAAAGACTGTGAATGAAGCTTAACGGAATGAACGTCTGGATTAATCGCTATGCAAGAGGAATTAAATCAATTCTTTGCTAATGATGTTTCAGAGTTAGTGTCAAACAACCTAGGAAATTTGGAAATCTAAGAACTAAGTATGTGTTTAAAAATAAGGTCTAGACGAGACTGTTATTGTTTCTCGAAATAAGGCCTAGGTAGTTGCTCATAGGCTATAATCAACAATGAGGGCATGATTATGATGGACACTTTGCCAGTTGCTAGGACTTGAGTCGATTAGAATACTATTAGCTTATGCTTATGCGTTATATTTTAAGCTATTCCAAATGGATGTAAAAAGTACATTCCTGAACACTTTTATCAATAAGGAGGTATACGTGGCATAACCTCTAGGATTCATTGACTTTGAAAAACCTGATCATGTTTATAAACTTAAGAAAGCTTTATACGGTCTTAAATAAGCACCCAAGCTTTGGTATGATAGATAAAAGTTTTCTTATTAACATGAATACATAATGGGAATGGTAGTAAACACTTTTTACCAGAAGAAAGTTCAATCCTAATCATAGTTCACAATTATGTCGATGACATTATATTCGGCTCGACTTGTTTTAAGGACATGTGTGTATGAATTTGCAAAACATGCATGAGGAGTTCGAGATGAGCCATGATGGGGTGAACTTCAACTTTTCTTGGATTACAAATAAAAAAATGAAGATGGTAGATCTTCTTTAATCAATCTAAAAGTATATTAACAAATTCTTAAGAATTCTTGTTCAGAAGTTCTCTAAAACAATGAAAACCCCATGTCTTTTGATACCATCTCAACGAAAGACGAAAGAAGAGTGTGAGTCGGTACGATAGTACCACAAGTATCGTATGCATGATAGGTAGTTATTTATACGGATGACAAGTAGGGCTGATATCAGGTTGTTTAGTGTCCTTCTTTGTTCCCGGCTTCTAGAGGCTCCCAAAACCTCTCACTTGAAAGGGTTATTGTGTATCTTCTGGATACATTAAAGGCATCGCATCTTAGGATTATGGTATCTAGGGGAACGGCTATAGAAACCATAGTATATGCCAACACTGACGTGCGGGAGGTATGGTGGACCGAAGGGCACTAGTGGTATTTGTACGTTTCATAGGATGTGTTTAAATTTCTTGGTTCTCGAAGAGGTAACAAAATGCTCTTGCTATATCAACTACCGAATGCGGAAAAGTGAAAGCACTCGAAAGGCATGTCAACAAGCCACTATAGATGAAACAAGCTTTATCGGACTCGACTCGGACGACGTCACAATCATGTACGACAATAAAGGAGCAATGACCTTAGTAAAACCGGTGCAACACTCTCGAATCAAACACATCAAAATTTGTCACCCCTTTTTCGTGATAATATCCAAAAAAAGGGCATATCTCTATCGAAAAAAAGTGACGTTTTCGTCGAAAACATCGCCGACATTCTTATTAAAATCCTCCTAACATGAACGGTTTAACTATCTACGTCTTGGTTTAGGAATGATGACACATTCCATAAATGTTTCTTTTTCTTGTCTTGATTCTATGTGTTATAATCCAGTCGTGAAAATTATATACTTCATCGAATTACTTTGAGCATTTTTAATTTGCAAAGTACCAAATTAAAACGTCACTCCTCTTTGTAATTTTTTGTCAAAAATTCAGCCTAAAATCTTCATCTGAGGGACCGGCCCATATCTAGGGCCGGACCTCGGTTTTAATCGGGCGGCCCAATATTCGATATGGGACCTCCACCAGTGGAACATTATCTCTGTCATTCTCATTTTTTAAAACACAAAACCAAACACCCACTTCCTTCTTTTTGCAGCGACGAACACGACCAAAACACACCAAAAAACTTAAAATCAGCCACCAAAACCAAATTTTGAAGATCAAATCAACATAATAATCAACCATAATATCATTAAAGTCATCAATTGTAAAGTCATTTCATCTATTTTCTATTTTAATTTGTGTCTGGGTTCATGATGCGACACAAAAATTAAAAATGAGATTTTTTATTTTTATTGCAATTGTGTTCAATTAGGACTAATAGTAATACAGGTACATACTACATATGCTTCCACGTTATATATAGGATTTGCATTATTGGAGTGTGTTGTCAAAAATAATTTTCGAACATAAATCCCAATTTTATTTTCAAAAATCAATCACGTTAGGATTAATAATAAAATTATTATGCATTGTTAATACATTCTAAAAATGTTTTTGCATACATGCATAAAGATCTCATGAACAATACTCGAGATACATAATTCCTATGTATTTTTCGACATGTTTGGGTGAGCAAAATTAAAGTAAAGAGCGTTTGGGTTAACTATTAGGTTTTTATTTTGTAGGCGATGTTATCGTTACTTCACATTTGTTACATTTAGGCACTCATAGGCACGATGTTCAAAATAACATAAAGATAAGATAATAAAATATGATTTTTGGATTGTTTTTTTATTATAGGTGACAATATGCCTCGAAATCACCGGACTAGATCACAAAAATACCCGCAAAAAAAAATATATTCACTATATCAAATGAATTGATCAACCAACGAAGCACCATTTCAAGTCTTGAAAAAAGTACTTTCATGAGGGTTCGGGTTGTAAGTCAAAAATTTTGAAAACATGGGTATTTATTGCAAAATTGAGTTAATTGGTTTTGAATGTTTGGTGAACATAAATGAACAAATTGTTCCTCGCTTTGTTCTTGAGTTTTATAGCCAACTCACTTTTGACTATAATTCTGAAGGACACTTTGTTGTCAACTTTGTCATTCAAAATAAGTCATTTTCCCTCACTGTCGAAGAGTTCGGTCATATCTTAAAAATTCCGTTTGAAGGCCACGTCTCATACACTGAATGGGTCACTGATTACTTGGCAATAAGTACTTCTTGTCAAAGGGTTGTTATAAAAACAATTCCTCCTTCTCCTAAGGGTCAATAAAGTCTCTCATTCAAAACTCCTCGAACAAGTGTCAAGTAAAATAGTACTCATAGATAAGAAAACTTTTTGTTGTGAGTCACATGAAATGAAATTTTTAACTCGCGAAATTTAAACTCATATAAAATCGTCGGTTGAAATCATTCGTGAAAATGTGTTTTATCTAGAGAGTCATCAGGATCATGTCCCCGTGTGTCTTTGTCATATGAATTAATGCATTGAAACCTCTACAAAGTATTAAGATAGCATTATTCATTCTTAACCGGAAGGAAGGATTAGAAACAAAATCCTAAAGTCATTCTACCCTATGGAATGCTTTTAACTAGATTATTCAATCATGTTATGTCAAACTTTCCCGAGTTAGCAATTGATCGCTACATCTTGTATGATGGAGTCATGCATTCCTTCGCTCCTTATTACGAGCGAAAGACGCGATCGGATCATGGCACGAAAAGATGTTGTGACTCAAATCCTAGATCTTCCTCCACCACTCTTAATCATTCATCTTAATCTCATCACTTAGATGAAAATAATGAAGAGTCTTCTCATTCTAGCACTCCTTCATTACCTTAACTCATTAACTCTTTGTCAAATGTTGTCCCTAAAGTCTTTGAAAACCTACCCCATGAAAGTCAATCTTTAAACTCATACCAAACCGAAATCATAAACCACCAAATTTAACATCGAGATGGAAACACCATATAAAGGGTTAAGGTCTGATCGGAAGCTATAAATAGATATGATGAAGGGGAAACAAGTATATCATGCTTGAATGAATTATTAGCTATCTTCTATTAGTACTTTTACTTATATCACACTTTGACTTATTATTTATTTCTTAGGATTTAAAGTTGTAGAAGGCAATCACAAGTGCCTTGGGCAATCCTTTCAATTTTATCATCCAACAACTTATTTGCTTATTATTATTATGTGAACTTCTTGACTATGTGAAAATGCCATGCATGTTTGATTATTACTTGCTTAGTTAGAAGATGCATGTTTAGCCTTGCAACTCTATTTTGTAAAGTTGTTAAGGTAGGTCTAGTTGAACCTTGAATTTAGAAGATGCTGCTTGACAAAAAGAGGGTCAAACTGGAAAATTTTGTTCTCCAGAAAACGGCCCCCATAAAGCATAGGCGGCCCCCAAATATATATAGGAATTAGATGCTTGGCCTACTTGATGTGCACTGGAGTCTAAATTTGACAAGATTTCATTCATGGATTTCTACTTACATACAAATGATCAAATCTCGTTGGGTTGTTTTCAAGCTTTTCATTGTGATGCAATTATGAGACAAATGTTATATCAATTTCAAGGAAATCAACGAGATTACTTTTCAAACGACACATTTAGAGGTCGTTCTCTTGTATCTAGCGCTGTGTATTATGAAGTAACGCCCCTGGACACATTTCCGTTGCGACACATTTTTGGGGGTGTTACATCTTTTCATACAAGGCCTAATATGACTTAACTAACATACTTTAATTTTGGTTAACATATTCCTAATCAAGATGTGTGGAATTCTAAGGTTGAATGAGAGAGCAAGCAAGTTGTTGTAGCTATAAGAAAGAATGAGTCATCTAAGACCTAGGAGTATGCTTAAAAGTGACAATGTGTAATTCTCTATATTGAGAGTGTTCAAAGAATGCACATTTGCGTGTCTTTTATGAAAGAAATCCAATTAAGGTTAATTACCTTAATAGATCTTGTGTATGTTTCTTTGTATAAATAATGATGATTTACTTAAGGTTATTACATGTATGTTAGACTTTTAAGCAAAAGATTTAGAAGAGGAAGATGTTTTAAATCTAATGCCATAGGGCGGGTTTACCAAAGATGAATCTAAGACGAAGGATCCATCGATCCGTGGAGGTGCCAAATTTAGGCAAGGATCAGTTTCCCACTATTTGGGAGATGGTGTTGAAATTAGGTTATTAGGAGAAGCTTATATAAGTTATAAGGGTTCTTGGTTTGATTTTTTGGATTTGACATCCAAGACTTGCTTATCAAGTTGGAGTACTTATGAGTTTCCTGATTGAAATTCATAAGTCGTCAATCCTACTTAGAGTGTGTTAAGTTTAGCATGTATAATTTGACCATAGCTAATAACACAACATTTAAACACTTTAGACTCAATGAAACATCTTCACTGCAAGTGTGAATTGCAATTCGATGACTAATCTTGTTTTCTTGCAATCGACTTTGTGATTTCATGTAATAACCGAGGATAGTTAAACACGTAGACACGAAAAAATATCTATGGTCATTTGATTGATATTTCCGTTATCTGGATAAATCCTAGTCTCGATTTCATGTTCATATTCTAATTTTGTAATTTAGATTGAATAATGAGATTGATTATCGTTTCAATAATAATCATCTTCATATTAAAAATCCTCTTACAATCACTTATTGAAAGAAAACACAAAAATGGTTTGTTGAATATATTCAATTATTCCTAGTCCTAACCTTAGATGGTTAAAGGGTTCTTATTTGGTGAAGAAGAAATAGTATGCTTATTTGGTTACGTAAGAGAAAGTTTTGATGAGAAGATAATTTGAGTTTTGAGTTGTGCTTTTGAATTGTTTGAGCAAAGTTACATATGTTGTACGTTTGCTCATGTTTGGCTTTTCGAAAATGATGACTTTACCAAATGCATTGCAAGGTAAATTACTTGAATATTTTGGATAAAACATTCAAGTCTTCAATCCTACTTCATTGTGTATCTTATGCATATATTTGCTAAATATTTGAAACACAACCATTGGACAAGTAGACTCAATATGACATCATTTACACAAGTGTAAGTTATGATCCGATGCATATTCTTATTGTCTTGGAAAAGAATGTCGTTATTTTCAAATCAATAAAGTGTGATTAAGTATGTAGGTTTAAGATAATATCTCTTGTTACATTTTGATATAATCTCAAAGCTAGACAAATAAGAATCCAATTTTTTGTCCATACTCGAAAACTTGTCCATTAGATTCAATAATAATATCAATCATAATTGAATAACAAATCAATATATATTCGAAATCTTTCTCGACCCTCATGAACACTCTTTTAAAAGAAAAGAAATAAATATTTTCATAGTGTGTTCCATTAATCCTAAGACTACTTGTAAGGTGAGGTTGATGAATAATGACAAGTTAATTTCTTACTTCAAGATTGTCATATATTTTGCTTGTGCGAAAACTATCTGTTGTTACACATAGTATGAATAGTTTTTGACATCTTGTGACTAAATAAATGATTTTTCTAACCATTTTTATACAACACACATCTTTAGTAAAATCCTATATGTTTATAAAAGAATATAATTATGTGTGTGTGTTAGAACAATGCAAGCACAAGCAAAATTTAAAAATACATTTTCTTTTACTTAAATACTAATGTATTAATACAATCTTTTTTTTTGTTTAACCAACCTAAGGTCAAACAAGGCAAGAAGATGAAAATATTTAGACATCTTGTTGGAAAAGAGTTAACATGTTGGAAATATTTTGGTGGCAGGTTTTAACGTGTGATCTTATGACAATATTTTCCAACATTCTTGACACACTATTGAACTCTAATTCGTAAGTAGGTTACTATACTCAAAATGATTTACAAGATGCTTATGTAACATTTTTAAATATAGCTATCTATGCCTATATGCAATGCACAAACACTTTCGCAACTTAACGCAAGAGATCTAGCATAATTCCTATTAGGCATAATCCGGAAAACTAGTAACATACAAATAGCATACATGGCACACGTGTTAAGATGTATAATTAGCTCAATTACAAATAGTAATGATTACTTATTAATATCTATTAACAAAGTTAAAACACAAGTAAACACACATAATCATCTAGTATACACATAAGGATATTCGTCGTTGTTTTGTGTATTAGATACCACGATGTATACTTAGCTTGATTTTGTTTTGAGAAAATAGTTTCCTCCCCATTTAAAAAATGAATCAAGATCAATGTTTTAAAAATATAAATATACCGTTTTCAAAGATACATTGACTAGAAATGCTTGACTTGAAAGAAAGGGTAAACTACATGTTTTTTGTCAAAATGAAACATAAAGTTTTGACCACTATATAGTATTTTGCATTTCTGACTTACTTAAGTTTGAAATAATGACTTGGAAGTATTTTTAAATGAAAATAGACTCAATTATCTTTAAAATTATGGGTGGCACGACTTCTACAGACTTACGATTGATTTTATATGATTTTTTGAAGTTTACCAAATTCTAACGAAACAGACTGACGGCCCCCGGAAAGACGACGACTCCTAGATATATTAGGGGGCGCCCAAAAATTTAGGGGACCGCCACCCAGTGACCCAAAAACACCTTTTTAGTATAAAAGCATTTGGTAACTTAATGTAGGGACGTAGGACTTCAGGAAGCTGTTCCAGCACATAAAACACGTGTTTTAGACATCATTTTTACTCCTAGGACTTACAAAGACGTATGTTAACACTTTCAAGCTTTTTGAGAATATTTTTCATTCAAGCTAGTATACGATGTATATTTAATAACAAAACTAGTACAAATCAAGCAACAAAACACTTTTTATATTTAATCTTCTTCATGGGTAATTTGATACATAGATCATACTCTACTTTAAAAACCATTTGTTTTGAAAACTAGAGCGACGTGGCTTCTGATACCAATTGTGGAAACCGTAGAGGGGGTGTTAATAATAATATTCACGCAAAACTGATATTTATATTTAATGATCTTTATGTTTTGATAATAACAAATATAATGTCATACTACGTAAAAGTTTACGTAAACAAGTTATGTAGTCGAAAGTTTACTTGACGACTACAAATCACTTAACGTATGAATATGGAATTATTAAACATAGTTAATGATCAAAGAAAAATATTTTCATTTGCATAAACCTTTTCTAATCAAATGATTTAAGTTAACACATGATTAATTATAAGCTAGTTATACTAACCATGTAAGACAAAATAAGATTAACCATAAGTGAAAATAATCTTTTCAAATCTTTCCAAATCTAGAAGATCTTTCCTTATTGGTGATAAGAAATATTTTGTTCTAGAAGAATCTAATAAACAAGTTTTATTAAGTACAAAATAATATTTTGTATAGATTTGGGGTTAATCATAAAATGACAAATGTTGTCCCAGCTCCCACAACATATCCACCAAATACACTAGATGGATCCAGCTATGGTGGATCCGTGGGTTGCAGCCTATAGCTGTCTGGGACAACATTTGAATTTCAGATGTGTTGCCTATGAATAGCAACCTTAAGCTTTCATTTTAAATAACTCTTGACAAATATTTTTATAGACATCTTTTATCTTTGTATATTCTTTGATCATTATACTTGTTACATAATCCATTATAAGTGATCAACTCATTCCACTCTTTAGTGAAGAACACTTACGAAGACGTCAAGCTTCAAGTGTTAATAGTTTAGTTGTGTCATCACGTTTGTGATAATTATTCATTTTGTATATCTTGTGTTGTGTATTGTGTATATCATATGTGTATGATAGGTTAGTGTTTAGGCCACAATATACGTAGTGTGTTAGATTGGTTCTATCTCGAAGTAGAACTCGGTATTTAACTTAGTACTGAAAAAAGTGTAAGCGACGTGTACGTTTTTCTCCGCCTAAAGGGAGCTGGTTGACGTAGTGAAGATAACTCTTAAGTTGGGTACTTGGGGAGTGGAGTAGGGCGAAGAGGTGCTTCGTATCCGAACCAATATAAATCATTGTGTCATCGGTTTGATCTTTCTTATCTTTACTTGTTCATTTCGTAGATTACTTATTTACTTATTGCATCGCTATCATATATAATGGTGTATATCTCTTAAGTTCACATAAGTCGATAATCTAAGTTTTATTTTAAAATGGTAAAAACTATTCAACCCCCTTCTAGTTTCCACAATTGGTATCAAAAGCTAAGGTCACCCAAGATCTTTAACGTATATTGTACATTAAAGCTTAAATCGATCTATGGATTCGGATAAATATCTAGAAGGGCAATCTATGGAAAGACCACCTCTTTTTAAAAGTGATCATTTTATATATTGGAAAAATAGCTTTGAAACTTATGTAAAAGCAAAAGATTTAGATCTTTGGCATATTGTCTTAAATGATGATTTTTCACCGCTTGCCGGAAACAAAGAAACCCAAATTTTAGAAATAGTTCCTTTTGAACAACAAGATGATGATCTTAAAAAGAAACTTGCTAAAAATAATGAAGCTAAAATGGTTCTTTATAATTTTTTACCTAAAAAGGAATACGAAATAATTTTTATGTGTAAAACGGCTAAAGATATTTGGCAATCGTTGTTATTCACACATCAAGGCAATAGCCAAGTAAATGATAATAAAATTGATCTTCTTGTTCAACAATATGAAAAATTTACTATCCTTGAAGAAGAATCTATTAATAGCGGTTTTGCTAGATTTAACACTATTATTACTAGTCTTGAAGCTCTTGATGAAGGTTTTTGTAGCAAAAACTATGTTAGGAAGTTTTTTATGGTTTTACATTCTAAATGGAGAGCAAAGGTCACGACGACTGAAGAATCGAAAGATTTGTCATCACTATCTCTTGACGAGCTTATCGGTAATCTAAAAGTACATGAAGTAGTCATGGAAAAAGATTCTGAAATCTATAGAGGCAAAAAGGAAAGGGTTAAGTCCATTGCTTTAAAAGCTAAGAAAGAGTCTGGTGATGATGAAACTTTGACATCTGGAAGCAATGACAAAGAATATGCTATGGCCGTAAGAAACTTTAAAAAGTTCTTTAGATGAAAGGGTAAATTTGTTAGGCAAACCAAGAGAAGAAAAGAAGCCATTCTGACCAAGAGATAAGAAGAAAGGGAAAAGCGACCGAAAATGCTTTAGATGCGGTAATCCAAATCATCTCATTGGCGATTGTTCAAAACCACCTCGCAACAAACATCAAAAGGCCTTCATTGGAGGTTCTTGGAGCGATAGCGAAAATGACGCGAAGATAAAACTAACGATGAAGCTTGTCTCATGGCTCAATCGTCAAATGAGGTAACTCTTAACTCTTCTTACTATAGTGATAATGCATCTTCTCTTGATAATGATACTATGCAAATAGAATACGATAGCTTATGTGAAATTAGCTTAAAGATCATTAACAAGAATAAAATTTTGAAAACTAAAAAAGATCTTTTAGAAAAAGAAATTTTAGAATTGAACTAGAAAATTAAGAAACTTGGGAGAAGTAAAGAAATTGATATTGCGTGTAAGTCATGCCAAGAACTTAAATTGGAAAACGTTAGACTTAAGGAAACTCAAGTTAAGTTCGTAAAATTTGATAAAAGCTCTAATTCACTAAGAGAAATGTTAAATAATCAAAAGTCATCTAGTTGTAAAATAGGTCTAGGACTTGATTGTAGTAAAGCGTCAACAAGCGAAACTAAACTTATGAGTTTGGTTGGATCGTCCGCTGAAAAATCAATGGACGGATCCACCATAAAGGTGCACAGATCCACCTTACCAGAATCCGTGAGTTGCACTCATGGTGAAAAATTGGCAGAACACATTTTTAG
Organism: Tanacetum coccineum; assembly: GCA_026074375.1. Classification (NCBI taxonomy): domain Eukaryota; kingdom Viridiplantae; phylum Streptophyta; class Magnoliopsida; order Asterales; family Asteraceae; genus Tanacetum; species Tanacetum coccineum. Next base: position 54,602 of record BQNB010017312.1, on the reverse strand, counting down.
TTCACCCATGTCTTCTAGATCAGATTTTGTCATTACTAGGAAGAAACTAATACATAATATAATTGATGTGTCAAAGAAACCGTCTTTAAAACCATCACTTAAAAGTGGTATAGGTTATGTCAAAACCGAGTCTAGATCGAAAACACCTCCACCTAGGAGAAATATCTCTTATCAACCAAGATAGAACACACCTCAACCTAGAAGAAATTCTAGAGAACCAATTCATCAAAATTTCTATCCTATGAATCGGAACAACCAACAAAGTCAAGACTTTGTACATATAGGAAATTGTATAACACCCTTATTTTTGACATATAGCAGCGGAAGCTAATCTGGGGTATCATTTCATAGTACATCAGTCATAATCATAGAAAATCACTTAAAAGAGACGTTTTTAAAAGATAAGTTGTCATTCATTATTTCATCAGAGTTTTTACAAACAGAGCTCCCAAAATCTACATGAAAACATAAAGTTTGAATGATAACAGTTTAGCCATCTTCAAGTCCGTGCCACTCCGTGCCATAAATTGCTCAATTACCTGAGATAAACATGCTAAAAAGGTCAACATGAAGGTTGAGTGAAATTCATAGGTTTATGGTAAACAGTTTGAATACAAGTTCAATAGTGGGTTATGTTGTTATACGCCCGTAAGTGTAATAATTGCAATGAGTACAATTATTATAGAAAACAGTATTATTGCCCTAAGCTCATGACACCGAGACCTTGAGATAATCAATAATTACAAGAAGTTTCCCCAACGGGTGCCTTTGCCAAACACTCGCATAGTGATTCAAATGAAGTGCGTTTGGTTACCAGAAAGTATAGGTACACCAACGGGGAAGCTCAGTCCCAAATAGATCTATTCACAGCATTCGCGCTTACTCCGAAAAGTAATTAACGGTTCATGATAGTGGGGTCTTAATGGCAAAAGTAAGGACTTAGGCAATAATATATCAGGATAGCATACAGTTGGAAAAATACTCGTATTCATGGTTTATAGCATGTATCCCCCTCGCGGGTTTATGAAAACATTAGAAGATTTAAAATGCGAGGCTATGAACTCACCTTAACAGGGGAAATCTGATTGATGGCAAAAGTATATCAAGTGAAAGTAACAGCTACGTCACACAACATGGGGTAATATGTCAAGTCTTAGTGTGATGGTTTATGTTTTAAAACTTATAAAGTTTAACGTATTACTTTGATTTATTAATTTATGGAAGTATTGCATCACTGTTCGGGCTATCATAATCCAGAGGCCATGTAGTATCGTTTGAGGAGCCAGGGCACTTTAAATCGTAAACACAGCAAACTCGTCAAAACAATTACTCAAATGGAACCCCTCACATGAAATTCCCTAGTAACGTGATACGATAATATTTTAAGTTTCTTTAAAAGTTAGTCGATGATAAGTTATATAACGTAATTGTTTTATAATGCGTCGATCGTTGATTAATAACGATAATTGTGTCGGGTTTTAATAAAATCGATTTTTATAATATTAATATATTTTTATAATTTATATAAAAATATTATATTTTATATTTTTAAGTTTGCAAAAATGGCAATATATAGCCTTGGTTTATAAACTTTTACAAGTTTAGTCCTTTATATATAAAGTAAATATAATTTAAACCTTTAACTTTAGAACTTGGAAAAATAGGTCCTTATAGTTATAACTTTGGAATAATGACATTTTCAGCCCCTCTAGTTATAAATTTCAGAAAGTTACGATATATACCCCTATGCATGAAAACATTTGCAAATCAAGTCCAAAAAGCCATGCAAGCTTTTTTTAGGGTTCCAAATGATATTTGCAAGTAATAGCTTATTAGAATAAGCTAAAATAAGATGTTCTAACGTAACAAAAGTTTATAAAAAGGATTCGTTAGCTAGAAAATCAAAACGGATCGTTTTTAGGGTTTTAATAAAAAACGCATTGGTTTGAGGATTCAAGGCTTTAAAAAGAGTTCATATATGATCTTAAGAGTATTATGAACATTCTAATACATATTATAAGCTTATTGAACAATATTTTGAGCTTACTTGAGCTAAAATGGGTCGAAATGGGGTTTTTGGGTTCGTACGCCTAGTAACGACTTCAAGGGTTCCTTTCTCTTGATTCTTGGCTTCTATTATAAGGTTATGGACTTCACTTGATCCTTCTTGGTCTGATTTAAGACTCCATTTGTGTGTATGATGAAATTTGAGGTATGTTTGAAATGGTGGGGGAGTTCGGCTATTTATAGGGGTGAAAACACCTTGGTGCCCAAGTTTGGGGTTTGATTAGTGTCCTAGCTAGCTGAGGTGATTAATGGATGCTAGTATGATGAGTAAGGTAAGCTAGGAACTAGCTATGAAGAGCTGGAAGGGGTGTGTGGAGGTTCGGCTGCCAAGGGGGTGTTTGGAGTGCATGTAGCTTACAAGAAGGTGATAGAGGTGCTTGTAAGGTGCTTAGGGAGATAGTAGGTTATTCATAGAGGTGCTTGAGGTGTTAGGGTGCTAGATTAGGTTTAAAATGGGTCAAAAATGAAAGAAAATGGGTGACGGGTTGGTTTTGGTTCGGCTTAGGATTTAGGGTTTTAAAACGTAGATTAGGGTTAGGATTAGGGATAGATTAGGGTTTAGGATTAAGGTTTAGTGTTAGGATTAAGATTTAATGTTAGGATTAGGGTTTAGGTTTAGTTTTTAGGTTTTAAAATGAAATTAGGGTTTTAGGGTTTCATTTAGGGTTTAGGGTTTTAGATTAAGGTTTTAGAATGAATTAGGGTTTAGGTTTAGGGTTTAGATATTATGCATTGAATATTGTACCTTGTGCTAAAGTAGTGGTAAGAAATTAGAATGAAAACGGTGAAAAATGAGCTTATTTGAATTCATGCTTCATGATTTTGTACATTGTGCACTAAGGATTTGTACATTGATTTAGAGGGAAAATATATTTCAAATGTTGTGCATTGTACACTTGTACACATGCTTTGAATACTTGCACATTCAGTTTATATGTATACATTACATATAATTAGGGTTTTGATATAAACGTTTAACGTTTAAAGCTCGTTTTGATAAAATGTTGCAAATGTTATGTTAAATGGGTAATGTACTTGGTAAAAATGATATTAAGATATAGACTTGACATATTAGGATGTTTACATGATATAAACATAGATATAGATGGCATTGGTAGGTTGCGTGAGCTGTTTACTTTAGAGATGCAAGTTACGTTGCATAATGAGATAAAGCAAAAATTTCCCTGTAAAAAGGTGGTATATATAATAGATGGATATTACAGTGCATCTAATTTAATAGATGGATAAGTACATTGATGAAAATTTTGGGTTGTTATAAATTGTATCCCATTTTAATATCCTAATCAATTGCAACAAATGCAAGAGATGTACAACACTAACATTTTTGGACCTATGAGATATTGGGGACCAAACGCTTGAATTTGTTTTTGTTGAAATAGGTATGCTTGAGAACATGCTTGGAACCGGATGGATGGATCAAAGATAGTGGTTGCTCCAAACATATGACCGGTAACAAAAGTCTATTCTCTACCTACAAAGCATAGACGGAGGTAATTTTTGGAAGTGACTTAAAAGGAAAGATCATAGGCAAAGGTACGATCTCAAATAACTCTCTTACTATATCTAATGTAGAACACGTAGATAACTTAGCATTTAATTTACTTAGTATCGGTCAAATTTGTGACAATAAGTGTAGAGTCTTATTCACAGAAGAAGGTAGTGAAATAATTAAGGATGGAAAAATCATAGGAAACGGGATTAGGAAAAATGGTTTATACGTAATGAAATTGGGAAATAAGTCTCAAGATAAATTATGTCTCGCCACGGTAGTAGATAACTCTACCTTATGGCATAGAAGACTTGGTCATGCATATATGCGTTTAATTCAATCTTATCTAAAGAATTAGTTAGAAACTTACCTAAGCTAAAATATGATAAACATTTTTGTGATGCTTGCAAAATTGGGAAGCAAGCTCATGCAAGTCATAAAGCTAAAAATATGGTTTCCACTAAAAGATGTTTAGAATTATTACATATGGACTTATTTGGTCCATCGGCAATTAAAAGCTATGGAGGTAATCTATACACATTAGTTGTAGTAGATGATTATTCTAGGTATACATGGACTAGATTTCTAAAGACTAAAAATGAAGCTTTTGAGAAATTTGAAATATTAAGTAGAAAAATTCAAAACCAACTAGGTAGTTCTATAATAGCTATTAGAACGGATCATGGTCGGGAATTTGATAATGAAGTACAATTCGGAGCTTATTGTGATGCACAAGGCATTACTCATAACTTCTCGGCTCCACGTACTCCACAATCAAATGGGGTAGTAGAAAGAAAGAATAGGACCTTACAAGAGATGTCTAGGACCATGCTTAATGAACAATCCATTCCACAAAAGTTTTGGTGTAATGCCGTTGATACGTCAACTTATATACTAAATAGAATATTAATTCGACCAATACTAGGAAAAACTCCTTATGAAATATTTAGAGGTAGGAAACCTTCTTTAGAATATTTTAAAGTATTTGGAAGCAAGTGCTTCATCTTGAATACTAAAGACTATCTAACCAAGTTTGACCCAAAGTCATACGAAGGTGTTTTTCTAGGATATTATCAAAATAGTAAAGCTTATATAGTGTTAAATAAACATATAATGAAAGTCGAAGAATCACTCAACGTGACATTCGATGAAAGTCCTCTTCCTACCAAATTATCACCATTGGTTGATGATGATGTTGGTGAAGAAGAAACCATTAGAAAGAATACCAAAGTAGTAAATAATAATAATGAAGAAGATGAGTCGATAGAAGTTGACGAAGTCGTTAATATTAAGGAATCCAAGAATCATCCACTAGATCAAGTCATAGGAAATCTCAATCAAAGAACCTTAAGATCTCAAGCCCAAAATCATAGTAATTTCTTTTGTTTTATATCTAACATAGAACCCAAAGATGTCAATGAGGCATTAAAAGATGAAAGTTGGGTTGTAGCTATACAAGAAGAACTAAATCAATTTGTAACTAATGATGTTTGGGAATTAGTCTCTCTACCCATGAGTCAATCCGTCATAGGAACAAAATGGGTCTTTAGAAATAAATTAAATGAAAATGGTATAGTATCTAGAAATAAGGCTAGATTAGTGGCACAAGGATATAATCAACAAAAAGGTATAGATTATGATGAAACATACGTTCTGGTAGTTAGGTTAGAGTCAATTAGAATACTTCTTGCTATTGCTTTTGCAAATGATTTTAAATTATATCAAATGGATGTAAAAAGTGCTTTTCTAAACGGTTTTATGAACAAAGAGGTTTACGTTGCTCAACCTCCAGGATTTATTGATTTTGCAAAACCAAACTATGTTTATAAACTTAAAAAGGCTTTGTATGTTGTTAAGCAAGCTTCTAAGGCTTGGTATGATAGACTAAAAGCATTTTTGATAAAACACGAGTACTCAATGGGAATGGTCGATAATACACTTTTTACTAAGAAATCAAAATTGCATCTTATCATTGTGTGATGATTTTGCAAAAATCATGCACGATGAGTTTGAGATGAGTATGATGGGGGAGTTAAACTTCTTCTTGGGTCTTCAAATAAAACAAATGAAAGACGGAATATTTTTCAATCAATCCAAGTACATCAAGGAGATGTTAAAGAAGTTCAGGTTGGAAGATTCCAAACCAACCAAGATGCTGATGTTAACAGAAATCAAGCTCACCAAGGACGATGAAGCCGACTCCATGGATAGCTCTAAATATCGAGGAATGATTAGTAGTTTACTTTATTTAACCACAAGTAGGCCTGATATTATGTTTAGTGTTTGCTTATGTGCTCGTCTCTAAGAAAATCCTAAGACTACTCATTTAGAAGCCGTTAAGCATATATTTAGGTATGTTAAAGGAACTACACACTTAGGATTATCGTATCTGAAAGGAACTAGAATAGAAACTATAGTTTATGATAACTCCGACCACGCGGGCGATTACGTTGATCGTAAAAGCACTAGCGACGTTTGTACATTCATGAAATGTTGTTTGACATCTTGATTCGCTAAGAAACAAATGGACCTTGCTATCTCCACGACCGAAGCCGAATACGTCTTCGCCAAGAAGGCATGTCAACAAGCACTATGGATGAAACAAGCTCTCATCGACTACGACATACGCCTTGATGACGTTCCGATTATGTCCGACAATAAAGGCGCCATCGACTTAAGTAAAAACCCTATACAATACTCTTGAACTAAACATATAGAAATCCCACTAGTTTCTACGCGATAACGTCCAAAAGGGCAACAGTTCTATCGATAAAGTTGCATCCGAGGATAATATAGCCGATATATTTACTAAGCCTTTAAAACGTGAAGTATTTAATTATTTAAGATTAGGATTAGGAATGATGGAACTTATCATGGATAGTGATTCTCCATCATCTCAAAAATAATCATAAACGGAAATTTAATGAAGTAATTACTCATTATTCAAAAGATGTTAATTCTCATTACAAGTTCCAATTACAAAACTTCCGATCATGAACATAATCGAGATTAGAATTTTACTAGATTAAGAAAATATCAATAAAATAACCATAGATATTTTCAAAATCTACATGTATTGTCAATACATGAAATTATTAAATCGATTGAAAAAGACGAAAATAATAATCATCAAATTGCAACTCATACTTGTGTTGACGATATTTTGTTGAGTCTAAATGTTCATAAATGATTGTGTTATTAGTAATGGTCAAACTTATGTTAAAAGTTAACACACTCCTAGTAGGATCGACTACGTTGAAATTCCATCGGGAAATTCATGACAACTTGTACGATTCACTTAAAACTTGGACGTCAACTCTGAAAATTATATCACATACTCCTAATAGTAAATATTACATACTTCAATTGCCAAAAACATAACACCTTATCTTAATTTGCTTAAAAATCAACTCTGTCCATATTTTTGGACACCTGCGGATCACGGATCCACTATTAGAGAGATCCGTCCCTGTTTTGGTAGATCCGTGAGTCTTAGAATGCGGGTAAATACTAGTTTTTAAACAAATTGGGACCATAAATATTATTATCCAAACACACCCACAAACCAAAACACTAAAACCCTCCATACTAAATCATAATTAGAGGTAATTGGAGCAATTAATCACAAAGATCATAAACAAATCATCAATCTAAGACTACTATTGTAAGTGATTTCATCCTATTTTCTTTTTAATTTTGTGTCTAGGGTTTCGATTTTGCACAAATCAAATAATTTAGGGATTTTAACTTTTCATGCAATTTTTGCACAATTAGGACTAAGATATAGCAATGTAAAACTATTATGATACTTAGAAAGCATGATTGAAGTGATTCGCCAAAAAGCAGTTTTCACAAAACCCTAAGTTATGATTTTTTGAATAAAACCTTACTTCTAGGAACTTTTAAAAACAATGGTTGTTTAACTACATTGTTAATACAACGCAAAAACATTTTCTTCATGCATTAAAGCTCATGAATGTATCTACGAAGTGCTAAATTCATAAGCATTTTTCGTTTCATTCATCTAGAGCAATATCAAACATAGGTTGTGCACTAAGGTTTGCTTATTACTAGTATTATCGCTATATTTCTTTTTGAGTCAAGCAAACCGCACACCCATATCACGTCCAAATATTATTTCTCTTTTCACTTATTTAGGTCATTTTTGTTTGTCTATAGGTGAGATCACGAGATAACTTAACCAAATGGATTACCAACGAACTAAAGCATACCTACCTAGAATTCATCGCTCAAGAAAAATGGATGAAGATCTTAGGGATTCTTATCGTAATCTTGAAGAACATCTCTTTCATGAAGGATAATTCGTCACTCCATCCTTCATTGAAGCAAATAACATGATTCCATTCTTTCAAGTTGTAGGCCTTGAGCCTTTTCTCACTCTTAATGAACCCATATGTCCTAGATTTGAAGTTAAATTCTATCATAGTCTTGAAGTCAAAAGAGATGAGGAGGAACGTCCTTACATTGAATTCAAGCTTGGTCAATTCACCTTTAAGTTAACTTCATCTCAACTCTCTTGAATCCTTCAAACTTCATACGCTCGATAAACCTTTTACACAAGCGAATGGTCACTAAACTCTCTTGATGATCATCCCAATAGTAATTTCTTTGGCCTTAAGCATGACCTCTTCAAAAACAACATCACCATTCCTAAAACCACTCAAACTCAACTTCAAAGAAACTCCAACAAACTCCACATAGACAATATTCGTCCTGATTTAAAAGGATGGGAACTGTTCTTCAGGGAAAATTTCTTTTGCTCCCTTGGCAAGAGAAATCAAGTAAATGCATGTACTGCATACATGCTTTACTACTTAACCATCAAAAGAAAGTTCAACTTCCCTTTGATGCTTATTTATCAAATGAAGTAAGTAAAAAACAAACGAGATGGTCACATGCCATTTGCCATGCTTTTGACTCGTCTTTACAATCACATCTTCCAAACAAACCCTTAGGCCATTGTCCCATTTGCTAGGTTTACATTCCATGAATGTGTGATTGATCCTCTAGACATTTCAAGGAATCCTAGCAAAGAAAAGGGAAACAAAATTGCCTCTCCCTCGGTCACCTCATCTTCATCTTCATTGTTCGATGACAATGAAGCACCTTCTTTTCTCAAGTTCTATGATGAACTATCCGATAATGAGGATATAACACCCCCATTTTTGACATATAGCAGCGGAAGCTAATCTGGGGTATTATTTTATAGTACAACAGTCTTAATTATAGAAAACGACTCAAAAGAGACATTTTTAAAAGATAAGTTATCATTCATTATTTCATCAGAGTTTTTACAAACAGAGGTCCCAAAATCTACATGAAAACATAAAGTTTGAATGATAATAGTTTAGCCATCTTCAAGTCTGTGCCACTTCGTGCCATAAATTCCTTAAATACCTGAGATAAACATGCTAAAAAGGTCAACACAATGGTTGAGTGGTATTCATAGGTTTATGGTAAACAGTTTGAATACAAGTTCAATAGTGGGTTACGTTGTTATACACCCATAAGTGTAATAATTTCAATGAGTACAATTATTATAGAAAACAGTATTGTTACCCTAAGCTCATGCACCAAGACCTTAAGATAATCAATAATCACAATAAGTTACCCCAACGGGTTCCTTTTCCAAACACCCGCATAGTGTTTCAAATGAAGTGCGTTTGGTTACCAGAAAGTATAGGTACACCAACGGGGAAGCTCAGTCCCAAATAGATCTATTCACAGCATTCACGCTTACTCGGAAAAGTAATTAACGGTTCATCATAGTGGGGTCTTAATGGCAAAAGTAAGGACTTAGGCAATAATATATCAGGATAACATACAGTTGGAAAAATACTCGTATTCATGGTTTATAGAATGTATCCCCCTCGCGAGTTTATGAAAACATTAGAAGATTTAAAATGCGAGGCTATGAACTCACCTTAACAAGGGAAATCTGATTGTTGGCAAAAGTATATAAAGTGAAAGTAACGGCTTTGTCACGCAACCTGGGGTAATATGTCATGTCTTAGTGTGATGGTTTATGTTTTAAGACTTTATAAAGTTTAACGTATTACTTTGATGTATTACTGTTCAGGCCATCATAATTCAAAGGTCATGTAGTAAACGTTTGAGGAGTCAGGACACTTTAAATCATAAATCCAGCAAACTCGTCAAAACGTATACCTAAATGAAACTCCTTACATGAAGCTCCCTAGTAATGTGATACGATAAGATTTTAATTTTCTTCAAAAGTTAGTCGATGATAAATTACGTTAAATATATAACGTAATTGTTTTATAATGCGCCGATTGATGATTAATAACGATTAATGTGTGGGGTTTTAATAAAATCAAGTTTTATAATATTAATATATATTTTTATAATTTATATAAAAATTTTATATTTTATATTTTCAAGTTTGCAAAAATGGCAATATATACCCTTGGTTTATAAACTTTTACAAGTTTAGTCCTTTATATATAAAGTATATATAATTCAAACCTTTAACTTTAGAACTTGGCAAGATAGGTTCTTATAGTTATAACTTTAAAAAAATGACATTTTCAGCCCCTCTAGTTATAAATTTTAGAAAGTTACGATATATACCCCTTGCATGGAAATAATTTACAAATCAAGTCCAAAACGCCATGCAAGCTTATTTTAGGGTTCCAAATGATATTTACAGGTTATAGCTTATTAAAATAAGCTAAAATAAGATGTTTTAATGTAACAAAAGTTTAGAAAAAGGATTCGTTAGCTAGAAAATCAAAACGGGTCGAGTTTAGGGTTTTAATAAAAAACGTATAGGTTTGAGGATTCAAGGCTTTAACAAGAGTTCATATATGATCTTAAGAGTATTATGAACATTCTAATACAGATTATAAGCTTATTGAACAAGATTTTTGCTACTTGATCTAAAAATGGTCGAATGGGTTTTTGGGTTCGTAACGCCTATGTAACGAAAAAAACTTTTTCAAGTCCTTTCTCTTTATTCTTGCTTCTATTATACTATAGGGACTTCACTTGATCTTTCTTGGTCTGAGTTAGAACTCTATTTGAGTGTATGATGAAATTTGAGGTGTGATTGAAGAGTGTATGTGTTTCGGCAATTTATAGGGTTCAAAACCCTTAGTGCTTAAGTTTTCTTGGTGGCTAAGGGTTAAGGGCTGTATATTAGTGACTAAGGGAGGGATAGTGATGAGTAAGGTAGGCTAGGAAACTAGGAATGCAAGGTGTTAGGGTTTTAGGGGGGTTCGGCTATATGGAGTGACAAGGAGGTAACAAAGCAAGACTTGGTGCTTAAGGATGGTGATAGAGGTGCTTGTAAGCTACTTGGGGTGGTAGTAGGTTAGTCATAGAGGTACTTGAGGTGTTAGGGTGCTAGCTTAGGAGTAAAAATGGGTCAAAATGAAAGAAAAAAGGGTGACGGGTTTGGTTTGATTTCGGGTTAGGGTTTTAGGGTTTTAATTCGTGTTAGGGTTAGGGTTTAAGATGGTTTAGGGTTTAGGATTAGTATTAGGATTAAGGTTTAGGGTTTAGGATTAAAGTTTAGGGCTTAGTTTTAAAGTTTAGGGTTTAGTTTTAGGTTTAAAGTAAAATTAGGGTTTTAGGGTTTCATTTAAGGTTTAGGGTTTTAGTTTAGGGTTTTAGATGACTTAGGGTTTAGGAGTCATGAATTAAGTGCTTGTACCTTGTGTTAAAGTGGTAGTAAAGTTTAAACATGATTTAGGAGCTTAAATGACCTAATTAGGTTTTTAGGTATGATTAGCTTGTACATTGTGCTTTAGAAAGTTGTAACTTGATTTAGGAGAGAAAAGATATTCAAAAGTTGTGTATTAATACTTGTACACATGCTTGAAAGGCTTGCACATTCATTTTATATGTTTACATTACATATAATTAAGGTCTTGATATAAACATTAACGTTTAATGCTTGTTTTGAAATAACATTTTGAAAAGTACGTTAAATGGATAATGTACTTGGTAAAAATGATATTAGGATATAGACTTGAAATATTAGGATGTTTACATGATATAAACATAGATATAGAAGCATTGTGGAGTTGCGTGAGCCTCTCGTTACGTGTGTAGAGATGCAAGTTAACGTTGCATAATGAGAATAAAGCAAAAAAAATTCTGGTAAAAAGGTGTAAAATATAGGATAGTTGGATATTACTGTGGCATCGAATTTAATAGATGGATAATTTACATTGATAAAAATACGGGTAGTAATAGTCTCCCTCCTTAAAGAAATCTCGTCCTAATTTAGTTGATGCCGAGGATGTTTAAAAATAAGATGGGAGACTAGACACGAATTTGATCTTCGTGTTCCCATGTAAATTCTGGTCCTCTTTTAGAGTTCCATCTTACTTTGACTATAGGAATACGACTTTGTTTCAGTTGCTCGACTTCTCGATCCATGATCTCCACTGGTTCTTCCACAAAGTTGAGTTTGTCATAAAGCTGAAATTCTTTCATTGGAATGACAAGGGATTCGTCAGATAAGCATTTCTTTAGATTAGAAATGTGAAAGGTATTGTGGACATTACTGAGCTCTTCAAGAAGCTCAAGTTTATATGCCACTAGTCCAATCCGTTCAAGGATTTTGAAAGGTCTAATGTACCGAGGGTTAAGCTTTCCTCATTTTCTAAATCGAATGACACCTTTACGAGGTGATACTTTTAACATAACTCGATCTCCAACTTGAAATTATAAAGGCTTTCATCTTATATTGGCATAACTTCTCTGTTGGTCTCTTACAGCTTACAAGCGTTGTTGAATTTGCGCTATCTTTTCGGTGGTTTCATGGATTATCTCTAGTCCTATAAGTTGAAAATCTCCAACTTTGGCCCAGCAAACAAGTGATCTGCACTTTCGACCATAAAGTGCCTCAAATGGTGCTGCCTTAATACTGGCATGGTAACTGTTATTGTAAGAAAATTCTACTAATGGTAAGTGTTTTTCCCATCCTTTTCCAAAATCTATAACACAGCTCAACATGTCTCAAGTGTTTGATAGTCTTTCACTTTGCCATCAATTTCAGATATATGTCGTACTCCTGTCTAATTGATACCCAAAGCCAGCTGTAATGATTGCCAGAAGCTCCGTGAAATGACTATCACGATCAAGAGGATAATATTGGCACTCGATTCGGAGACTATTTCCTTTGATTAATAACCTTGTAAGGGTTTTCCAAACGATCTGTCCTGCTCGGTAGGGATTAAAATGTGTAGATTTGGTAGGTGTATCGACGTAAAAAAAAAAGTATGACCCAGATTGTGTCATGTTCGTTTGAGGTTTTGGGTAGTTTTGTGATGCAATCCATTATTATTCTCTCTTACTTCCACATAGGAATCTCCGGTTGTACCAGTAAGCCAGATGGCTTCTAACATTCTGCTTTAACTCTAGAGCATGTTAAACACTTGCCAACATACTCAGCGATGATTGCCTTCATGTTAGGCCACCAATAGAGTTTCTTTAGATCCTGATACATCTTTTTAGAACCTGGGTGAATGGTATACTTCGATTTATAGGACTCATGCATGATCAAGTCTCTCAGATTACCAAAGAGTGGTAACCAACTTCGATTCTTGATACATCGGTTTCCATCAGGATGTATTTCAAATGCTTTATCCATTCCTCGTAGGTTCTCGGCCTTGATATTTTCTTCTTTGAGTGCTTCGGTTTGAGCTTTGAGAATTTTTGATGGTAATTTTGGATGAATGGTCATAACTAATGATTTAACTCGGAGTGGTTTGATTCGTTCCTTCTGGCTTAAGGCATCTGCTACAACATTTGCCTTTCCAGGATGATAGCAAATTTCACAATCATAATATGCAAGCAATTCTAGCCAACGGGGTTGTCTCATGTTCAATTCTTTCTGATCAAGGATGTGCTGAAGACTTTTATGATCAGTAAACATAATACATTTGGTGCCATACAAATAGTGTCTCTAAATTTTAAGAGCAAACACTACTGCTCCTAATTCGAGATCATGAGTGGTATAGTTTTCTTCATTAGGCTTAAGTTGTTGGGATGCATATGCAATAACCTTCTCTCTTTGTATTAACACCGCTCTCAGACCTTGATGGGATGCATCACTGTAAACAACAAAATTGTCATTTCCTTATAGTAATGCTAAGATTGGAACTTTATATAGCTTCTGTTTAAGCAGTTGAAAAGCTGTCTCTTGGTCTTCCCCCCAGATATACTTCTTATTTTTTGGGTTTAATTACCGTCAAGACTTTAGCAATCTTTGAGAAATCTTTGCTAAATCTCCGATAATAAGGCAAGTCTAAGAATTGGATGTATTTTCTGTATGGGTTGTAGTAGGAGATGTCCAATTCTTGACTGCTTCAATCTTGGCGGGGTCAACATGAAGTCCTTGACTATCAATTAAGTGTCTAAGACTTTGCTATGATCTAATCCTCAAAAATCACACTAGGGGAAACTTGGTCAAACAACTTCTGTTTTGCGTAATTCTAGTGATATATTCTTAGTGATTTGAGTGCGACTTTCTTTGTTAGAGAGTAGATACGAGATATCATCGTATGAACACTATTCGGTATTTGTCCAAGTTTTTGGTTTACACATCAGAGTTATGAGATAATGAATACGAGGTGCTGTTAGTTAAACCCAAAAGCATCACTTGAAATTTTAAAATATCCGTATTGTTTGAAAGGCAGAGAAGTAGTCTTAGGAAAATCTTTATCCTTGGACTCAGTTTGTTGATGCCTGATCTAATGTATCTTTGAAGAGACACTCGAACTATGAAGCTTGGTCAAATAAGTCATCTATCTGGGTAATAGGTACCGATTCTTTCGGTAAGTTTATTCAAATCCTGGTAAATCGATTCACATTCTGAAAGATCGTCTTTCTTTTTGACATAATAAGACAGGGAGCCTCCTTGGTGAGTACTGGTCGGACTAAAACCTCGGTTGCTGACTCTTGATGTTGGTTGCTAGTTCTTGCATTTTTGAAGGAGCTAATCTATAAGGTGCTCGGGCTACAAGTGTCGCTCCTAGAATTAGATCGATTTGGACTTCTACTTGGCGAACGGGAGGAAGGCTAGGTAGATCTTTAGGAAAAATATCTAGGAATTCTCTATCTACTGTGATATCTTCTAGTCTTTTCTCATCTGACTTCTTTTCCATTACTTGGATTACGAAAACTTGACAACCTCAAGATATATATCTTTTGGTTTTTATACAGGATATGAGACTTTAGTGGTGTTTTACCTTTGGTCACTCGAATATGATCAACAGTTTCACCGCTTGTTTAGGATGTGGATGGCTTTTTGTCACCAAATAATTCTCAGCTGATTACTTGGATCACAAGCCATTCAATGACGACATCGAAACTACATGTTTGATTAGCATAACGATCATTTCGAAGGGTGGTTTAACAAAGTCAGAGTTGCACCCTGAATAATGGTGTTTGTGCTTACTAAGTTTCCATCAGCCATTTTGATATTGTAAAAGGTATCTATTGTAATAGGTGGAATATTTAGCATAGAGGCAAGAGATATGGATACAAAGCTTTTATTGACTCCAGAATCAAGTAATACTCTAGCTAGATGTTGGTTTAGAAGGAACATACCCGTGACTATGTTTGGGTCTTGGCAAGCATTCATATCCCTTAACATGTAGACTCTTCCCTGGGCATTGTTGTTGGTGGTCTTTCGGCACTGATTTGCATAATGCCCTTTCTCTCCACAGGCATGACAAGTAACTGTCACTGGTAGCAGATTACTTCTAGTGGCTGGCCCTTTATTTTTATAGTTCTTGGTCAGATGGCCCACCTTATTACAAGTATTACACTTAATAGTGCAAGGTCTTGTGTGAATCAGAGTGCATTTCTTACACAAGGGACGATTTATAATATACCCATTTTTTTCAGTTGGAGTGACAGCATAAGACCTGAAGGTTTCCTATCTTCTGTTCTGTTATGGTTGGTGATTATTATAGCGCTTGTTGGTGTTGATGTTACGGTAGTTGTTGTTGTTAAAAGTTCTTCTATCGTCAAACTTTCATTTATGATCACTTGATACTTGCATCAAAGTGTGCTTTGTTACCTGATCCATTAGTCTCTAGGCTATGTTAATGGCTTCCTCTAGAGTTTGAGGTTTAGAGGCAGTAACATTCCCTTCAATACTTTAAGGCAATCCCCCGATGAAAACTTCCATCATTTTCTCAGAATCTGGCACCATAGTGGGACATAAGATTTCCTATTCCTGGAATCTTCTCACATATGTCTTAAGATCATTCCCCTTCATAGTCAGATGGTAAAATTCGTCTTCTATCTTTTGGACCTCAGTTTGGGGACAATACTTCTTTATCAAAAGCTTCTTGAATTCAACCCAGGTAATCTTGTAAGCTTCTTCTATCCCAATAGGTTGGGCAAAAGAATTCCACCAGGATAGAGCTTCTTCAGTTAAAGTACAAGTAGCAAACTTTACCTTGCAGTCTTCGGTACAGTTGCAACGGGAAAACACTGATTCAGTTCGCTCAAAGCAGCGAATAAGTCTGACAGCTCCTTCCGTACCTTTAAAATTGATAGGTTGGCAGCTCATGAACTCTTTGTAGCTACACTTTCTTGCTACAGGAGCTTCTCATTCTCTGGTGTTCCTATTAGTAGTGTCAGCATTTGACATCGTTACAGCTTGTGCTTCTAGAGTTGTGGCAACACTGTCAGCAACTAGTTTCTTGATGGCAGCCTGAGTCATGGCTGGTGCTTCAAATGTTGACGTCCTTTTGAGAGGCATTCTATCAACATAAGACAACACGTAATAAGAATGATATCACTATATTTTCCTTAAAAAGGTTCAAAATAAACATTGTCACAAACTGATTTATTTAGAAGTCGTGGTATGATTCAAAATGATGAAGACAGAGATGATGATATAAGAGAAATTGTTTTAGGATGGATATATCGGTATTATGAAACAACAAGGTATAACGGGATTGCTATTGTATTATATCATGAACAACTTGCCTTTGTACTATACATAGTCAAAATTTGTCAAGTGTTGTTATTTATACCACACATCCTGTGGCTAGGTTCTATCAAAAGCTATAACTAGTATCTAATCTAGTAGTCCGATGGTCCTTCCTGGTTGTTCTTGAGTTCATAGATTGTATTCAGAAGACTTTCCTTACCTGCTTGGTGACGGACTTAGATTTCTTCGATGATTTGTTCTAGATTAGCAATCCTGAAGCGAGCCAGAGCAATCTTGCTATTATTTCCTAATTACTTTCTTTGAAGTTTGCAATTTGAGTATGAGACTCTTGGAGTTCAGCTTCCAGATTGTCAAAATCTTATTGTATGATCACCCGGCTATTTCTGAGACCTTCTATTTTGTCTTCTATGTGCTCAATGCGGTCGAGAGAGAGTTCATCTAGGTGATTCAAAATTTCCTCAATTTACTCTTCGTGACGTTCCAGACTTGTCTTACGAGAGCTTTCTCCTATCTCAAATTCTTGAGGTAGGGTAGAAGTAGAGGAGGATGATCGGTCATTACCTCGTTTCTTAAGAGCAATGATTCCTCAAGAAAAAAGAATTCTTGAGGATTAAACATTAGAGATAGCATTGAAGATGGAGGTATAATAGTTGGTGGTGGAATAGGTGATTCTTTAGCATAGTATGCATGCATGACCCTCATAAAGGGGTCATCATGAAAAGGTGATTTCCGTTTCTTACATATATATACCAAGATGAGTTACATTCTTTTACACATACTCTACCATTATTTATAAGAGAATTATTGGAACATTCCTTTAAGGCGAGGAAGTACGATAAGCTCGTATGTTCTAAAACATTAATCTATCTTATATGATATTATACCATCATTCATTCATACCATCACTTATTCTTACAATCGTCCATTCGTACCATGATGCATTCCACTTCGCCATGTCACATTTCCATCCCTGACATGTGTGCATATTCATTCACCATGCATCACCTAGCATTGCAGTTACCTTTCATGCTGCACGCATCCTGCATAGTTTCATATAAAGGTAATTTATATAAACTTTTGCTTGTGCAGGTCATAGCTACACCCAATATTCCAGTCTCTGCTGAGGAGAATCTTGGGGACCCGATCGATATCAGGATGGATATCATTCACCCTGAGCCTGTCGCTATAGTTGCTTTTCCTGCAGCGGCCGTTGTGAGAACACTGGCCCAGCACGGAGAGGCTATACGAGGCATACAGGACCAATTATTAAGGGTGCCCATACATGAGAAGCTGATGGCTCTAAGATTTAGGGTAGACATTACAAAGGCAGAAAATGCTTCATTGCGTGCTAGGATTAGGACTACAGAGGCAATCGAGAAGATTACTCGTAATCGTGAGAGACAGGCCCATGAAAGGATGGAGCGCCAGTTGAGTTTGATTCAGGAGGAGCTAGAGAGTCTTAGGCGCTCGAGGCACCCATGATCAGTCATCATAGATTTTCACCTCTAGAGCTTTTGTCTTATTATTTATGTATTATCTTGTATCGAAGGATTGTAGTACTAAGAAACCATGTAGTATTTTGGAGGGAAAAGTCAATGAACCTGATTATCTATCGAATTATGGTATTATGACAACTTTGTCAAATCTTATTTCAACTCTTTATCTATCCATGCAAACCATCTACTAAAACATTATGACTATTTCATTGTCCTTTATAAATTGTTACCATGCTCAATTTTCAAAACTATTTTGTTACAAATTCATAGACAATTTGTCCTCGCGACATGAACCCTTTACTAATCAACAACCTTACGTCCACCTTGTGAATCATTTTGTCATCTTATAAAACTCTGTGATACTTCTTTATACATAACACAGTTTTGATGAAAATGAGCATTGCATCGTTAGCTCTCAAATATACATAGCCTGATCAACTATGTATAATTCAGGAAGGACTATGCCATGCTGAGAGTAGTCATCATGTAACATGTTAGCCTTAAAATATGGTGACAAACACGGAATTACATTAGTTTATTTATAGTGTGACACATTGGGACTAATAATGACAAGCTACGATAGTTGTGTGTCACTAGGACTATAAATACCCCCTCCATACTTCCATGGAGGGGTAAAGTTCACATTTGTAAAAGTGTGTGTGTGTGTTCTCTCTAAAAAAACACACAACTTCCCATCTCTTATCTTTTCTCTCTAATAATATGGCTCAATTTCTCTTTCATTTTACCAAGCCTCCGGATCTTGTGTTATAAGACGGTGAATCGTTAATAACAATTGGCACCAGAGCATAGGGGGAATCCGTGTTGTTTATCTACTGATTATTGTGGTTAAATAAGCTCAAATTCGTAGGTTGGGTTGTTTATTTTTTTGGTTCGAAAAATATACCAAGAAAATCAAAATTTGATCTTTGTTTGTGGTTAAAAGTGTTAAAGATTTGTACTTTCGGGCTTAGATCTATCCCTTGCATCATTACTAGGTGGTTTTAACATCATTTCGTAGCTTTCAAGAATGTTTGATGATTTTTTTCTTGGCTGCGTTTTGACTCACTAAAGGGGTGTTCTTCATTACGTTTTGGGGTTTGCGTTTTGGTTTATTGCTTTTCCTCAAGACTGCGTTTTGGTCATTTGCGTTTTGCTTATTCGAAGATTGCGTTTTGTCATTGCGTTTTTGCTTATTGAAGACTGCATTTTGTCATTGTTTTCTGCGCCTCAAACACTGCTTTTTGGTCCATTGCATTTGCTTATTGAAGAATGCGTTTGCGGTCATTGCTTTTTCTATTGAAGATTGCTTTTGGTCATTGCGTTTTGCTTATTAAGAATGCGATTTGGTCCTGCATGTTCTTATTGAAAACTACATTTTGGTGTATTACGCCTTGGTCATTGCTTTGCTTATTGAAACTGCTGTTTTGCCCACGCGTTTTTGCCTCATTAGAAGACCATTCTAAAGAGCGAAATCTAAAACGTTATGCTGCCCAAATCTCAACAAATCATTGCGTTTTGTCTCAAGAAGACTGCGTTTTGTCCATTGAAAACCCTTGTTTTGAAAACCTAATTTCCCAAAAAAAAATTCGACCTTACCGCGAAGGTCGATCCACGCATCAGGTGGGCATGTGACCGACTTTGGGCATATGACCGAATTTGGGAATATTATAATCAAAACAAGAACAACAAACAAACACCACAATCAAGAATCGAGCACTTCAATAGGGAACACAACTAACCATAACACACACACCACACAAACAACAACACTTAATCCCAAAACGATCCTGAAAGATTCACTTAAATACAAAATCTAGAGATTCAGGATTATGACTTGACAGTGATCACGGAGTTGATTTGGTATCCCCTTCTTTGAGCAATTCAAGTTGATTCACGAAGGTGGCTACTTATTTCATCATCGTGACTTTCTCTATTTTCTATCGATTGAAAGACTTGCTTGAACTATACAGGCTATGATTAAGACTTGGATTATCTAGTTTCCAGCGTCAAGGGTAGGTGTGGAAGAAACCGGATAACGAACACTAAATGAGTTACGTTGTAGTACTCAGTGTTCACACACAGATGTTGATGTGAAATTTCAAGCAATTTGTACATCTTATACTTTTGATGTTGTATAAGTACTTAGAGATTTTTCTTCTGCATCGTTCTTCAATCAACAATAGTTGAAGATTAAGTACAAAATTTGAGGAATTTTACTTCAGTTTCAAGTTTGATAATATTGGGTTTACCTCACCAATCTGATAAACGACAATAGCCTATACAGAATATGAGGGTTGGTAAGTTAGCCAATAGTTTAAGTGAAGTATTAATCAGCACTTCTCATGGTATTGTTGTGCTATTCCAAGACAAAGATACTTCACATCAAGAAAAATCTGCAAAGTTCTCGATGACATTCATTTCCACAAGACCTTGATTTTACCAATGTTCTTGATTCTTGCTTCACTCTTTACTTGTGAGTCAAAGAGTAAAGATTCTTTTGTATATCAAGATTTGGGCTTATGATAAGAACTTCCGAGTACATAGAACTACACGACAATGATGCTTCCGAGAGTTTGCAACCATCATGGGGGAAAATGTGTACATCCGAGACTTAGTTGACTTTCATGTTACCGTGTCAACTTCCAGGGGGAAGTAGTGTAGACTACTTTACTTAGTATGGTTTATGAAGTATTCTGTAAACGTAAGAAGAATAGTTGTTGATTTCTCGCATGCACCCCCGAACGAATATTTACTAAGCCCTAATGACAAGAAGCAGTGGTCGTTGGTGTGGTTTGACTTCTATAAAATTCTGCTGTGCACTTTGATGACAAGTAGGAAGATTGTTCAAGCTACATCAATGTTTCAGAATCTGCTCAAGATAGGGATGTTGGTTTGGGGGGAAGCTGATTCAAAAACTTTGCCAAAAAGGAGTCTATGAAGAAAGATTTTCAAGACATGCTGCATAAATTAGGGGGAAGTTAATCCAACTCATGCATACTACAATGGTTCCAGAACAAGTAAAGACAATGAAGATCCAAGCTGGAATACAAGTTTCAAGACCAAGAGAACTCACAAGACAACTTCACTGGAAGCACTTGTAAAGACTTTATTTAATTAAATATTTGTACGGTTAGGAACATTGTAAGTAATACCAGTATATGTCCACATATTGGGGAGGAATGATAGTTAAAATATGTACAACACGGAATAACATTAGTTTTATCTTATAGCGTGACACATAGGGACTAATAATGACAAGCTACGATAGTTGTGTGTCACTAGGACTATAAATACCCCCTCCATACTTCCATGGAGGGGGTGAAGTTCACATTTGTAAAAGTGTGTGTGTGTGTTCTCTCTAAAAAACACACAACTTCCCATCTCTTATCTTTTCTCTCTAATAATATGGCTCAATTTCTCTTTCATTTTACCAAGCCTCCGGATCTTATGTTATAAGAGGGTGAATCGTTAATAACATAACATTTGTAAATAAATCCATTTTCACATACATCCTTGAAAAACAAAGTTTTGTGTGCGTATTCGTAAAACGTGTCTACTTCGAGGAAATTGAATTAGAAACTATAGCAACTAAGGAGACCTTTACTCTATCCTACTATAAAGTTGACATTATCTTATACCAAATCCTAAGCCAAAAAGCCGAGACCTATCACTAGTCACCCTAGGAAACTTCGCTATCGAATCTGCTCGTCACTAGAGAATCCATTCAAGCTAAGATTAGCCAGGCTCTTCTGCAAAACTCCACTAACTGAGACATAAGTCACAATTCGCACAAAGGATAACCGAAGGAATGTGCAAACTGTGCGTCCTTGTTACTACGATGATTTCATGAAATGTCGACCTTTGAACTTCAAAGGAACTAAAGACGTTGTCGGTTTAACTCGGTGGATTGAAAAGATGGAATCAGTTTTCAATATCAGTGGTTGTGCTATTGAGAAACAGGTTGAGATTGCCACCTGCACTCTGTTAAGAGCTGCTTTAACTTGGTGGAATGGACAGATAAGAACCTTAGGTTCTGAGGCATACACAATGACTTGGGAAGAACTCAAGAAAAAGATGACGAACAAGTATTATCCACAGGGTGAAACCCAAAAACTGGAGGTTGAGTGTGGAGCCCCAGGATATTTCAAAAAGGATTGTCCAAAGCTGAAGAATAAGGATGGAGGAAACAGGAATACACAAGGCTGGGTGTATGTGGTCGGAAATGCAGAGAAGAGTAGGAATGCATCAAGGAACCCGTACTCAAATGTCGTCACGGGTACGTTCCTCTTAAACAACCGCTATGCATCTATTTTATTTGACACTGGTGCCGATAGAAGTTTTGTATCTACTACATTTAGTGCCTTGATTGACATCGTCCCAACTCCGTTAGGAAATAGTTATGACGTTGAATTAGCTGATGGGAAAATAGTCGGGGTAGATACTATTCTGCGGGGTTGCACTTTAAATTTCTTAAACCACCCGTTCAATGTAGACCTAATGCCCGCAGAACTGGGTAGTTTTGACGTTATTATCAGTATGGACTGGTTAAGAAGGTACCATGTCGTAATCATGTGTGCTGAGAAACTTATTCGAATTCCCTATGGGAATGAAACCTTGATTTTTCGTGGTGACGAAAGTACCAACGGAAGAGAATCTCGATTGGCCATTATCTCATGTTTAAAGGCTCAAGACTACATGGAGAAAGGGTGTCAGATCTTTTTGGCACATATATCAGCCAAGAAAGAGGAGGACAAGTCAGAAGGAAAGCAACTTCAGGATGTACCAATCGTACGAGATTTTCCTGAAGTATTTCTTAAGGACTTGCCAGGTCTTCCTCCGGCTCGACCAGTGGAATTCCAGATAGACTTAATTCCAGGAGCCGCGCCCGTAGCTCGAGCACCGTATCGATTGGCTCCATCTGAAATGAAGGAATTGTCGGAGCAACTGCAAGAGCTTTCCGAAAAAGGATTCATAAGACCTAGTTCCTCACCTTGGGGAGCCCCGGTCTTGTTCGTCAAAAAGAAGGATGGGTCATTCAGGATGTGCATCGGCTACCGTGAGTTAAATAAGCTGACAGTGAAGGATCATTATCCACTTTTGAGGATCGACGATTTATTTGATCAACTTTAAAGATCCAGTATTTATTCAAAAATAAATCTGAGATTAGGTTATCACCAGCTTAGAGTGTGAGAGCAGGACATTTCAAAGACGGCATTCCGAACTCGGTATGGATACTACGAGTTTCAAGTGATGCCATTCGGGCTAACAAACAAACCTGCGGTATTCATAGACCTCATGAACCGAGTGTGCAAGCCTTACTTGGATAAATTCATAATCGTCTTCATTGATGATTATACTTATTTATTCAAAGGACGAGAAAGAGCACGAACAACACCTTAAGACAATTTTAGAATTGCTTAAGAAGGAGAAACTATATGCCAAATTTTCAAAGTGCGAATTTTGGATTCCAAAAGTATAATTTCTCGACCACGTCATTGATAGCAGAGGCATTCATATGGATCTAGCCAAGATAGAATCTATCAAAGATTGGGCATCTCTTAGGACACCTACAGAGATCCGCCAATTATTAGATCTTGCTGGTTACTATCGGAGATTCATCGAGGGATTTTCAAAGATTGCTAAATCAATGACAAAGCTTACACAGAAAGGAATTAAGTTTGACTAGGGTGAAAAAGGAAGAAAACACTTTTTAGTTAATAAAGCAGAATTTGTGCAGTGTTCCCATTTCTGGCTTTGCCTGAAGGAAGCGAAGATTTTGTGGTCTATTGTGATGTTTCCCACAAGGGTCTAGGCGCTGTGTTGATGCAGAGAGAAAAGGTGATTGCCTATGCTTCTCGACAACTAAAAATTCATGAGAAGAACTACACCACTCATGATTTAGAACTTAGGTCGGTAGTGTTGCTCTAAAGATATGGAGACATTATCTGTACAGAACCAGATGCACCGTTTTCATCGACCATAAAAGTCTACAACACATCCTTGGCCGAAGGGAGCTTAACATGAGGCAACACTGTTGGCTAGAAGTGCTGAGTGATTATGATTGTGACATTCATTATCACCCGGGGAAGGCAAACGTAGTGGCCGATGCATTGAGTCGTAAGGAACGGATCGAGCCATTTCGCGATTCGAGCCTTAGTGATGACTATTGGCTTGGATCTTCCCAAATGAATACTAGAAGCTCATATCGAAGCCCTAAAACCAGAGAATCTTGAGAATGAAGATGTAGACAGTATGATGAGAAAGGATATACCCAAGGAAAAGTTGGAACCACGCGCCGATGGGACTTTATGCCTAAACGGCAGGAGTTGGTTACCTTGCTATGGCGACTTAAGATCTGTGATTTTGCACGAATCCCACAAGTCAAAAATATTCTATCCATCCCGGTTCCGACAAGATGTACCAAGACATGAAAAAGCTATAGTGGTGGCCCAATATGAAAGTTGACATTGCCACCTATGTTAACAAGTGCTCGACATGTGCGAAGGTCAAGGCCGAACACCAAAGGCCATTAGGACTGTTAGTACAACCATCAATACCCGAGTGGAAATGGGATAAAATCACAATAGATTTTATCACCAAGCTTCCTAAGTCGTCACACGGTTTTGACACCATCTGGGTGATTATAGGTCGACTTACAAAATTCGCTCGCTTTTTGCCAATAAGGGAAAATGATCCATTAGACAAGTTGGCAAGGTTGTACTTGAACAGGATAGTAGTAAGACACGGGATACCTGCTTCAATTATCTGTGATCATGATGGGAGATTCACATCCAATTTCTGGAAATCATTTCAGAAAGCTTTGGGTACAGATATAAGTATGAGCACTGCGTATCATCCAAAAACTGATGGTCAGAGCCAAAGGACTATTCAAACTCTCGAGGACATGCTACGTGCTTGCATGATCGATTTTGGAAAAGGCTGGGTTAAACATTGGCCATTAGCCGAGCTTTCATATAACAATAGTTATCACACTAGCATAAAGGCGGCACCTTATGAGGCACTTTATAGCCGAAAATGCCGATCACTAGTATGTTGGGCCGAAGTTAGAGAAGCCCAACTAACTGGTCCAGAATTGATCCAAGAAACAACGAAAAATATCATTCTGATTAAGCAGAGGATGCGAGCTGCTCAAGATCGACAAAAGAGCTACGCTAATCGGAAGCGAAAGCCGATGGAGCTCGAAGTTGGGGATAGGGTTATGCTCAAGGTCTCACCTTGAAAAGGGGTTGTACGATTCAAAAAGTGGGGTAAGCTGAACCCGAGATATGTCGGACCTTTCAAGGTGTTAGCCAAAGTTGGGAAAGTTGCCTATAGGCTGGAACTTCCTCAAGAGTTGAACAGGGTTCACAGTACCTTCCATGTGTCAAATCTGAAGAAATGTTACGCTAACGAACCATTAGTCATGCCGTTAGGAGAAATCCACGTTGACGATAAGCTCCAGTTTGTGGAAGAGCCCGTTGAAATCATGGAACGGGAGATCAAACGATTAAAGCAAAGCCGGATACCATTGGTTAAGGTTCGCTGGAACTCTAGGAGATGTCCTGAGTTCACCTGGGAACGTGAAGATTCGTTCAAACAGAAATACCCACAACTTTTCACAAACCGGGCTCCGTCATCCACTACAAGGTCTTAAGCTTTGAGGACAAAGCTCTTTTAACGGGTGGGGACTGTAACATTTCTCAATTTCGGGTCATTTTACGACTCCTATTATTCGTCACTATTTATTTTTAACGGTACACGGTTACTTTTAATTTAACTTTTAAGCTAAATCGCGTAGGCTAGAAATAAGCATACAACATAAACGGACATCAAACAAGTCAAAGTTTACATCAAGCAAGTGTTATATAATTATTATAAGAATAATTGTTAACTTTTTCATATTTTATTTTTATCAGTTACGTAAAACGTTTACTTTTCGCAATAAAAATACGTTTAGGCATACCCGGAAACACCCAAACTCATCTATACTCAAACCAATGCTCACCTTTATACCCTTAACACAAAAATTAACTTATTTTTGTGTCATTAACCCTCATAGGACCGGTCACGCCCTAACATACTAGTAAACAAATTAATTCCTTTTACACTATAAGTATCAACCATCATGTGCTCAATTTAAACATAGCAAAGCCTTGTACAAACTCTAATTATACTAAGGGTACTAATACAACTCATACAAGATCAAAACTTGATCTTTTGCCCTCCTAGCCCACTACACGAGTACAAGATAAGCGCACATAAATCTTCCCCTAATCTTGTACAAAAATTTGTTTCACTAAGAATGTGTACTTAGTCTAGTAGCATCTTTCACAAAATCTAGCTTTAATATTTTGTCCCCATTTCTTCATACCAACAAGGACGGTGTAACATAGGAAATCTAGCATAAATCTTGTACAACCTAAGACCAATTAAAACTAGGTACTTGGTAAATCTTACACAAGATTTATAACTTGTGTTTTCCTCCCCTAAAACGTCTCGTCACCCACACAAACCACCCAAGCAAATCTTACAAATCTCTTGTACATCACATAAACCATTAATACATGTACTTTGGTACCCTAAACCACTTGTACGTCTTTGTATTAGGACATGGTTTAGGGAATACTTGTGGCTTAAAGGAGAAGTTTATACAAGAGTTTTGCACACACATATCAAACTAGCAAACACAAATACTTCCCTTCTTCCTTCCTTTGTGTTGCTGCCAACAGACGCCACACACACCCAAAGAAAACTAAGGACCACATTACCACTCTCCTTAAAACCATGGGCCTTTAAGGTTGCATGCCATACTTCCTTCCTTAAAATAACGAGTCACGTGTTCATTTAAAAACACACAACTTACCTTAGCAAATAAACTCCACTCTGGTTCCTTTCTAGCCCACACACGGCTCATAGTAAACTGATAGGGTTTCCTATAGTTTTGATTCGTAACAAAAGCATAAGCACACAAGAACCACTAGTGTTCAAGCTAAGGCATTTCAAGGGGCGTTTTAAGAGTTAGGGTGGTAAGTCAAAGACACATAAAGAGGGGTTTAGGGTTAAGCTTGAAGAGGATTCTCGGTCAAAGCTTGGAAGCAAGAGCTTCACTTTGAGTTCTCAATCTTTTCCCATTCGAACGACACGTCAAGAGTAGTAAGTCTCACTAAAACCCAAGCTTCGTGAATACATTAACTTATCATACCCTAATTCTTGATTTCATGTTATTACGTCATAAACAAGATCATGTTTTAAGGAAAGACTACGTAACGAACCATGCAAAACGTGGTTCGGCTTGAGTACAAATTGCTAGAACCCACGTTGTATTAACTTGTGTGGCATTTAAGTAAACACGCCTACGTAAATGAAAGTATGCAAATAAGCTAAAGCTTATTTGTTTTATTTTCATACGACAATCATGTATAAACTAAAAACCTATATAAGTTATTTTAGCATTAAAGGAACATAAGAAACAAGAAACCTAGTATTATTCTAAGATGACTCACTGTTGGAAGGACATATACGCACACACGCTTTGACCATACGACCTAGTCACCTTCATCCTAACATGACTTCTACAATTGCCTTGGTTTTGGGCCTAATTAAATACATATCGAACATCAATGGGTCCATGAAACCACTGTTGGGCCGAGGAGTCCAATAAGGGACGGGGTGCCTTATTTGGCTCGAGCCTATGTAACAGTGCTCATCTCGAAATCTTTGCTTCCTATCAGAACCAAAAACAACCTAAGCACGTGTTAATAAACTTACATTTCTCGACTTGTGCCTTAGAAACTTTACCGAGCCATAACACGGGCCATAAGGTCTAACCCGAGACTCAAGCGGCTTAGTAATAAGTTAAAACGGAAAGTATAGTGCTTATTTGTGTTTCATCTAGTTTATTAATCTAGTTAGTTTATCTACGTTTAGCTTTTAATAGTTATAGATCATTAGATCACAATTCTGTCATAAAAACTCATAAAAACCAAAAAAATATTAGGAGTAGCTTTTAATTAGTTTAATCTAGCTTAACATGTGCTTATTCATGTTTGTTAGGGTAGTTTTAAGCTCATAGCTATCTGGTCTTTAGGTTTTAATCATTAAAATTCAATTTAGCAGCTTATCATGGATAATAGATTAGTTAAAGGGGCGTTTGGTTTAGGCCAGTTTGACCTTAAATAGTCAATGTTTTTTTTATAAAAGTTGTTGATCCATCTTTGATTTAGTCTAAAAATAGGTAGGTTAATTGTTTTCTTGTAGGATCGTTTAAATCATAACACGGGTGATGATTCGAGTGGTTTAGCTAGTTTCTAGTGAGAGAAACACAAGAGAGAGATTCTAGAGAGAGAGTGTATGTGTTTTAAAGTGTAAAAGATTTGACTAGCTTGCCTCTTCCAAAGTTGGAAGAGGCTATATATAGTTCTTACAATATACCGGGTATTAGTACCCGACTTAATACCGAAAAACGTACTATTAACTATTAAACTACGAACTATTATAAACAATAAATATACGGGGTGACCGAGTCTTTTACTCATATCTAACAATCTCCCCCTAAGGGAGGTCACCCTTGAAAACACTTGACTTAAGCTCTTACAGCTTGCAGTCTTTTGATTCTTCATGTTACATCTTGTACTTTGTTGTAGTGATCTTTAGATAACAATTGAGCTTGTTCACTTTGACTTGTTTTGATTTTGATCATGAGCTTTCTTGAGATCATCAGCCAAACTTAATCTCTCATCATCTAGTAATTTATTGCCATCTTGTGCACTTGTGAAGAAGAATATGATATCAGAGTTTGCGGAAGCTTTGACACCTTTATGAGATCTTTCATAACTTCATAACAAGTGTAGGTCGTGTCTGAGCATTCGGTTATTAACTTGACATTACTAGAACTGGGTATCTCCATCTCCATCTCCATCTTTAAATGATCCTGTAATGAAACAGTTAGCAATAAAGAGAAAATTGATTTGAAAAATCAGTCTAAGTGTTAATTATGAAAATATTTTGTAACACTTCGATAGTTTTGATTGGTTGTCAAATGTTCAATAACCGTCAATTCTTATGCTGGAACAAGTTTGATTCACGTAGAATCGCACCATCGTTTCTTTCCAGTTGACACAAGTTTGATTCTTGTAGAATCGCACAAGTCACCTACCTAGAGCTTGTTTGATGTAGGCTCTAGCAGGATTTCCATCTTCATAGTGAATACCTTCGTATCACTCGGATGTTCTGGCAATATCACAAGGATAATGCGTAGGACTCTTAAGATAACCTTGTTTCCACAGTGTGTGAAAGACAAGATAAATGGAAATGTGTCCTAACGAGATTAATTGATGATCTCTTGGCTCTAGACTCGAAAGTGCGCTTTGATATTAGTGATCGGAGGCTGGAGCTGACTGCCACCTTTTCAATACCGACTTACTCGGAGTGAGTGAGACAGTAGATTGCATGTTTAGTCTCCGTGACAAATGAGACAAGTTTCTTTCAAGAGAAACTCGAATGGCTGGGAAGGGTTGTGCATTGCATCACTGGGTCCATGATGTCGTCTTCAATGTCAGCAATCAACTTGTGATTCTGACAGCATATGTATTGACCCGGTTTCTGCCTTAAGTGTATTGTGAGGGCTTTACTTATTTACCACCCTTTATCTTACATTCTTTTTTCATATCCTCACCCTCCAGATGCTTACCAATTGTAAAGATGATTCTGACATTTGGGAAAACGTAAAGATGATTCTGGAAGGTTCTGAGTTAACAAAGGATGACAGGGAATCTCAGTTATACGATGAATTTGAACACTTCCGTCAAATCAAAGGAGAAACCATTCAAGGATACTACGTTAGGTTTACAAAGCTCATTAATGACATGAGAAACATCAAGATGACCATGTCTAGGAATAGCACTTACCACTAAATATGGTGAACAACATTTTCCTGAGTGGAGTAGAAAATTCTAACTGAAGTCAAACTTAACAGAGGTTTGAAAGAGTCAAACTGTGATCAGTTGTATGCCTACTTAAAGCAACATGAGGTGCATGCTAATGAGAACAGAATTATGATGGAAAGGTTCTGTCAACCAAATAATGATCCTTTGGCACTAGTGTCGGACGCCTCAGTTCAGCAGTATCCAACACAATCATCCAAGTCTCCTCAATCCTCACCGAACCAAATCCGTCATGACAACCTTAAATGAACTCAGAGTTTCTTCAAACAAGAAAACTGATTGAAAGTTTACCAACTTACTTTTCCTCCTCACTCAATCATACAAATCACATCTTCCTCAAACAAACAATCAACTTAGAACGTCTTCTTCCTAAGGTGAGTTTCTTTCCTGTGGGTCTCCATTGATAACCAATATCTGCAAATATTTTTCCCGTAGCTTTCCAAACCCGCTTGGTCTTGTACAAACTGTTATCAGACAGTTTGCTTGTTTGTTTCCAGATCTGCTTGGTCTTGTTTAAACTGTTATCGGACAGTTTTCCTTTTGGTTTCCAGATCTGTTTGGTCTTGTTTAAACTGTTATCGGACAGTTTTCCTTTTGGTTTCCAGATTTGCTTCTCGTTATTCAAGACAATTCTAACAGTGGGTGTAGCATTCACAGACTTCAAGATATTAACAACACACATTTCATGACTTGCAGAATTTACACGTTTGTTACAAGTTTTGCACACAGATTCAGAATTCGAATTAATTACAACACGCTTAGAGCTAATGTTAGAATCAACCGGATTCACTTTTGTCCAAACTGACTTATTTGTCCTAGGGCGTACTTCTACTTCCTTCTTATTCTCCTTCTTAGCAGGCAGGATCCTATTTTTCTTTGTATTGCTTCTAGGCTTTGATCCGCTTGCTTCAGTGGAATCGTTTACTCCTGTAGAGGGAAGCACAGGGATATTAGTCTGTTGAACTCTCTGGTGCACTTTGTGTTTCTGTGTGTTGCTAGAAGAAGTTCCTGGTTTATCACTAAACGTAACTTGCTTTTTCCTAGTAACAGGGGTAGAGGGAGCCTTGTTATCTCTTTCATTGAAACTTTTTGGGCAAGTGCCAATCACACATTCTAACAATTCCTGAGATAACTTAGTGTATTGGCAAGCATAGTTAAGTGAATTATCCAGTGGTTTAACTACTCTAGCTTCCTCTACAATCTCCCTAACCGTTTCTACACTCTCCTTAAGATGGCTGATATAGTTTAAATGAGCACTCCTATTGTTCTTAAGGGGATGAGGGATGGGTTTAACGTCAATGGCATACATGCCAGGAGCAAGAACTTTTGGTTTGACATAGTCACTAGTGAAACAAGGCTCTTTGCTTCGCAATTGAGCTTTTAGACTCTCAATCTCATTCAACATGGTAGATGTCTTTTCACTTGTGTGAGCACGCGTGATCTTAATTGAGTCATACAATTCCTTGTAATGTTGTTTGACCTTTTCTAGTTCTACTCTATCGCAATCATTTTGTTCAATAAGAGCAGTGACATCTATAGCATTATAAGGCTCACGACTTCTGTCATTCACATTAGCGACTAGATCTTTCAAGTGTCTAATCACGTTATCTTTTTCTTGAATCTGATGTTCGAGATTCTTGATCTTAAAGAATGAGTTAAAATCAGGAGCTTCCTGTGATGCTTGTGAATTTTTATTATCAAAACTTTCTTGAAGATGTTGATACTTTAATTGCAAATTTAGGTATTCCCTTTCAAGTTTTGAAATAAGTTTTGACTCATCATGAACTTTAGACATGTCAGCTTCAAGATCTAGACAACGTGATTTTTCCACATCATACAGCAGTTGAGTCGACAAACAATTAACAATCAGATTCTCATTTTCAATGAGAAGGTTTTTCTTTTCAATTTCAGCACATTGCTTGTCTACAGTATTCTTGTCCACTTCGTTATTCATTTGATCAAAAATTTCTTCCATTTCTTTAACTTCTTTAAAGAGGGCTGTTTGAACTCCAACAAAGTGTTCTTTAAGAGTTTTGAAAAATGGAATAACTTCAGTGAGGTAACATCTTTTTGTTTGCTCAAAACCTCTTTCCCCCTCTGTAATACCTGTTGGGGTGATTCTAGTTTTGCAAGTTTTGTCAAATTCAGTAAAAAGTTGTGTGAGTACATAAAGATTAATCTTCACTTGACTTTTAGTTGGAAGAATTCTGGGGACAAGCTTGACAGGAGTATTGGGTGGATACACTGTCAATGCTGAAATTGGTTTTGGACTGAATATTGGTTTTGGTGATAATGGTCTCAGGCCTTTTTCCTGTTGTTGTATTCTATGGACCAAAATATCTGTTCTGGGTCAGATTTCTTTGGGGAGCAAAGGTTGCAAGAAAGTTCTCTTTCGAGTAATCGGGGGGGGGGGGGGGGGGGGCAATCCTAACTTTATTTTCCACACATAGAGGGAGCTGCCATTTTAAACAGCATTTTATTAATAGTTTTCTCAGCGAGTCTCACGCGTATCCTCTGAGTAATGTAGACAGTTGGTGTATGATTTGTAGTGACAAGTACATGACCATTATACAGAGCAGACTGAGCTTGCTTTGCACGAGCGAGACATACGGGATTTTTGTAGCCTATTGCTACCTTGTGTTTTTCATCATAAAAAGATTTTGGTTTACACAACATGTGAACGGTTTGAATAGACTGATCCTGTTTGTATAATCTATCTTCAATCTTATCTTTTAGCTTCTTTAAGTCCAAAAACTCTTCAAGGAATTTGTCTTCCTTTTGTTTAAAATCCTTTTTCAAAAGTGTTACTTCTTCTGTCTTTGACTTATAATGGTCAACTGTAGAACTAAGGAGTATTTGTTGATGTGAATGAAGTTCAGATTTTAAAAGAGACGTTTCCTTTCTATTTTCGGGTTCTGAGATAATTATTCTCATTTGTTCATCAATTTTTCGTTCTCTATCAGTTAATTCAAACTTTGCCCGTTTTTCATATTCCCCGACCAGTTCCTTATATCTCGCAAGTTCAGAGGTCACTGAGTCATTCATTAACATGTCTGGCTTATTTGTTAATCTACTTTGTACACCCTGTTCATGCATTTCATCAAGAATAGACATTAGTGCATCATTTCGTACAGAAGATGCATTACATTGTACAACATTGTTCTTTCGTTGTCTTCCACATACTGATCATAAGAATAATCTTTACATATCACTCGTATGGTCAAGCATCAGAGTCAACAAACGTAGTTGTGTTGTAAACATCGTTTTGCTTCTCGTTTGTACATCTGTTACTCAGCATATGATATACAAAGGCATCATGATCTTGGAACCTCAAATGGATTTATTGGTGTCGTATGATGGCCCGGGCTTCAATCGTTAGATTGGGGTCTTCAGATGTGATATTTGCCATGAACATGGTTTGTGAAGTGGGACCCTCATCAACATCAGAGTCGAATGCATCACATTCATCAGCTTCAAAAATATGGTCCACATTGAGTGCCAAATCATTCTCGTGTGAATCATCCACATCATCATCAACGTTGATAACTGTTTCCCCTGCAAGAAACAACGTCTATTCTTCATCAGTACTGCTTCCACTCTCCTGGGCTTGCATTAGTTAGCTCTTCTGTCCTTGAAGTTGGTTGATCTTGAAGTCGGCTTTGGCCTTGGACATTCACGTTGCTATGTGCCCTAGTCCGTTACAGTTGTTAGCATTGATGGGGTTTCGCTGACCAGATTATCATGCCTCCTCTGTCTTCTGTTCCTCCTACATTCCCAGCTACACCATTTCCTCTTGTATTGTTTCTATTAGACGAAGCTCTAAGTTGATTGTTTGTTTGAGGAAGATGTGATTTGTACGATTGAGTGAGGAGGGCAAGTGAGTTGGATAAACTTTCAATCAAGTTTTCTGTTGACGAACTTCCTAAGTCCATTTGAAAGTTGTCAGAAGGATAAGGTTCTGTTGAGGATTGAGGAGACTTGGATGACTGTGTTGGATACTGCTGAACTGAGGCGTCCGACACTAGTGCCAGAGGATCATTATTTGGTTGACTGAACCTTTCCATCATAATTCTGTTCTCATTAGCATGCACCTCATGTTGCTTTAAGTAGGCATACAACTGATCACAGTTTGACTCTTTCAAACCTCTGTTAAGTTTGACTTCAGTTATGAATCTACTCCACTCAGGCAGCATGTTGTTCACAAACTTAGAGTTGAGCTGCATCCTGGACATGGTCATTTTGATGTTTCTCATGTCGTTAATGAGCTTTGTAAACCTAACATAGTATCCTTGAATGGTTTCTCCTTTGCTTTGACGGAAGTGTTCAAATTCATCATATAACTGAGATTCCCTGTCATCCTTTGTTAACTCAGAACCCTCCAGAATCATCTTCACGTTTTCCCAAATGTCTTTAGCGTCAGTATAGTGATTGATGAGTGAGTAGATGTCCTTTGGTATACCCTGAAGTAGGATATTGGTTGCACGAATGTCAGCTTTATACCTTTCCTTTTCTTCAGCCGACAGGTCTTTAAGGACTCTAGCACGTACTGGACCTTGTTGAACTTCACCCTCGGTTCCTCCAGTAATAACATCTGAGACCGTTCCCATCTGAAATGGTCCTTCTTTAATGGACTTCATAATATTCTCTCCATTATCCTTTCCTAGACAGTACAGACGTATACGTTGTTGCCAAGATTCAAAGTCTGTTCTATCAAGCATTGGTGGGCGTGTATCAGAACCTGCACACTGGATGTCTTCTTGCATACTAGACATCTTGTATTATTATGATATGATATGTTTTGATCGATCAATGATTAGTGAGTGTACGTTAAAAGTGGTGAGGTTAACGTATTCGTGTTTTGTTTTAGTGATATTAAATCCCGAGTTTGAAATATTTCAAATTTCGAAGACAGAAGCTCAACTCGCCGCCAAAGGCTATCAAACCGCTGCAAAGAAATAAGCAACCCGCCGGTGGAATTTTAAGGCAACTCGCCGAACACAACTCGCTGCCAAGCAACCCGCCGCGAAGAATATTTTAATCAAACCGCCGTTGAGTTTTCTCAAACCGCCAGATCTACATACTCCTGTGGTGAAAGTGCTATTTTAACATATTGCAACCCCGCTGTATAACTTTCAAACCGCGGGTAACAACGCTGCGTAGTAACAACTCGCCTCTTTGAGCAACTCGCCCGCTGTTTAAAACCGCTGGTAACAAAATCGCTGCGGAGGAACTACACACACACACACTGCAACTCGCCCACCTAAGCAACCTCGCCGTGTGTCAGAGGGTTGGTACCTAACTTATAAAATAATATTTTTCTTAGCAGAACATGGCAGGTAGAATTTATGGGCAGATTGGGGGGTCTCACAAGTGTTTCTTAGAAGGGTTGTAAATATTTATAAAGCTTTTTTATGAATAAAGTGTGATGAGAGAGCATTTGACTATGCTGAGAGTCATATAAATATTGTAATGTAGTTTGTGAGTAGTGAATCACACAAACTTTATAATACTAACAACAATTTCGAGATCTTCAAAAACGTGATATCTCTTACAAAGGTACACTTTTGATCTTAAATCAAGCAAGAAATCGTACTACACACGATCTAATCATCCCATTAGCTCTGATACCAATTGTGGAGCGAGTCCTAATCATACACGGGGTCGATTCTTGGATTTGGCTAGTTTCTAGAGAGAGAAACACTTGAGAGAGAATATCTAGAGAGAGAAAGTGTTTTTCTATGAAAAGTAATAAATGACTAGCTTACCTCTTCTAAAGTTGGAAGAGGCTATATATAGTACTTACAATATACCGGGTATTCGTACCCGACTAAAAACCAAAAAACGTACTATTAACTATTAAACTATGAGCTATAATAAATAGTAAAATACACGGGGTGACCGAGTCTTTTTCTAATATCTAACAAAGAGACATATCGGAGAGGACTTCATCATATCTTCGAGTGAAAGTGTGTACAAATTTGTTCCCCTTGAGCCCGTAAGTAGACCGACATCTTCTAAATCACGAACAAAGCAGGTGTGTTTTTAAAATGCTACTTCAAGATTAGAGTCACAGAATTGACCAACTGAGAATAAATTGTGTCCAAGCCCCTCTACATAATAAACCCTGGAAATTATTACATTCCATATATGATAATCACCATACCTCATAATTGATGCAACTTGATCATTCCCAAATCTAACGGTTCCTATAAACTTGCTGATAAAATTGATGAGCTAATAGCGTTGTCCGGTCATATGCTTGGCGCAACCCGAGTCCAAATACCAGAGGACGATCTGTTTGACCTGCGTTGGACATGAGAAGAAGATTTGAGAGTTAGAAACATTGGATCCGTAATTTTTGTTGGGTTTCGAGTTGTTAGAAATCCTAGATTCTACAATCTTAGATTTACTACTCGATCCTACATTTTTTGTTGTATTGGGTTTTCCTTGAGATTCTCTACGTTGTAGTATTTATTTGACCTGATTTCTTAAGAGGCACTACTGCAGTGGAAGTGATTCTAGTTAAATGGCACTTAGTTCCATCTATAGTGAAGGTCCTTCCTGTAGGTAACTATTTGTGTCCAACATTAGTAAACACTCTACCCGTAGGTTTCCATTTATTCTTCTTATTGCTCTTACCAGACTTAGCTCTAGTACGTGAATTCACAACATTCAAATAATCAACAACACACATATCATGACATACAGTAAACAAACATTCATTACATGTAGAGCACACAAATTTAGAATTCGAATTTAATACAACATGCTTAGTACTTGCATTACAAATAGAAACACAATTTTTCTTATTTAAACTAGTTTTAACATTCCTAGGGTGGTCTTCTACTTTCTCATTCTTCTGGTTATCCGCTAGCATGAGTAGAACTGTTTACTCATGTAGAAGGCAACAAAGGTTTGTTAGTAGTCTAAATGTTATGTGAGTCTACCTGTTGTTGTATGTTACTTGTTGATGTACTAGGCTCTGTAAACCTAACTTGCTTTTTATTGTTCACTTGTGTGACTACAACTAATTTCTTACTTTCTTTTCGAGAACTAGGGCATGTGGCACTAACATAGAATAACAACTCTTGAATTCATGTTGTAAACTTACAAGCATAGTATAACGCATTGTCTAAAGGCTTTAAATCTCTAGCTTGCTCTACAATCTCACAGAGTGTGACAACATGTTCTTTGGTTTACTCAAGGTAGTCAACATGTGCTTCCTTGTTTTTCCTAAGTTTAAGAGAAAGTGGTTCTAAATCTGATTTGAACATTCGTGGGGAAATCACATATGAGTTATTGACTGGTACAGTACAACCAGACACACTTTCCTTTCAACTTTGCAATGTGGTCTTTCAAGTTGCTGATTGTGGTGTCTTTCTTTTGTAACTGAGCTTTCAAGTCGTTTATTTCAAAAAAATTCCTAAAAACCAAGAGCGTCCTGGTTATTACATGGTCTGTTATTTTGAAAAATTTCTTTACTTTGTTGTACTTTAATTTCAAGTGAAATACAACGTTTTTCAAGTCTTGAACATCTGTTTGAAAGTTCATTATAAACAACTTTTTCAACCATATCTTTCTTCTTTGAAAGCTCAGCTTCAAGTTCCACACACCTACTGTACTCATCAATGTAACCTTGTTCCATTCCTCATATTTAAGAGTTTCTTCATTAGCAGGCAAAACACATTTATTTTCAACAACAGCATGCAACGCAGTACACATAATATCTAGAAAAATGATTTGCTCCAAAAGACGATCATTCTCAATGAGAAGTTCTTTCTTTTCAATCTCAACACACTTTCTGTCCATAGAACATTGTTCAACCTCGGTTTCCGTTTGGTTAAAAACCGCTTTTATTTCATTAATTTCTTTGAAAAGACCTTGGTCAAAAGTTGTGAAAGATTCTCTTAAGGATGTGACAAATGGAATAACTACTTTTTTAAATGCTTTTCTAATGTGTTCAAATCCCCAAATCCATTCATTCTGACCAGTTACTTTAGTTCTGACTTTTATGATGTTGTCAAAATCATTAAGTTGACTTTTCATTTTCAAAAAACTATGTCTGACCACACTTATAGATGGAAGTTCGCGAGGAAGAACATTTGAATTGGTTTTGGTTGAACCGGTGTTTGCTTAGAAATTGTATTTGAAATTGGTAACCAAAAAGCTTGTTCTGCAGATAGTTGTTTTTGAGGAACAAAATGCTTAGTTATTTTTTTTTTTTTTTGTTTTTTTTTTTTGTATTTTTTTTATGTTTTTTTTTGTTATTTTTTTTTAATTTTTTTGTATATACAATTCATTCAGTGAACCATAATTAATGGGTTTTATGTTCACTCTTTTCTCTTTCATAATCAGATCATTTTGTTTCTCATTCATTTTTAGCCTAGTGGCTTCAGCTAAATCTAAAGGCTCATCAGAATCAATCATAGACAGTGGATCATGCTTCCTAACAATGGTATGACCACAATACAAAGCTAGTTTTTTTCGCTGAGCTTGCGTAAGATACAAGGGATTTTGATAACCAAGAGCCGTTTTGTGATTTTCATCATAAAAAACTTGAGGTTTTGTTAACATATGCATCGTTTGCACAGGTTGACCCATTTTGTAAACAATGTTGTCAAGTGCTTTCTTTTTCTTTTCTAAATCCACAATTTCTTTAATGTATTTATCTTCTTTTTCTTTAGTTTCCTTTTTCAAAACCTCAATCGTGGTTGACAAATTCTCGTGACTTTCTACATTTAGAGAAAGTTGCAAATTTTAACATTTGAATTTGTTTTTCAAAATCGACAACCTTTGAATTTCTATCAACGATTATACCTCGCATTTGTGAATCAATATATTTTTCACGGTCATTCAAATCAAATTTCTGTATTTTTTCAAAAATTTAACCTGTTCCTTGTATCGTTCAAGCTCAGCGGTTAATGATTCATTTACAGTTGATGTGTGTTTTCACAAGCTTTAAATTTATAATACTAGAAATACCAATTTTTATTAAAAACATAGCATTCGGGCGAGTATACCCTATCGAGTGTAATATCGTATTAGGTAAGTCCAGGTCATTTCATGGGGTTCGTAGCAATTCTCAAATTGTTTATCAAGTAACAAAGCTAAATGATTGTTACAAATCAATTAGCCAAAACGGGTGTGTATAAAGTAAGCATGAAACAATGCATGATTCACATAACATAATAAATAGAGATAGAGCGAGACTTTATATAAACAAAGTATACAAGTCATATATGACTGGTAATCATAATAACAAGCATATCTACCAATGATAACTAATGCAGTTGTCGTTAGACTTCAACAAGAAGTTTTACAACTCCCTAGGCAGTGCACCTAATCGTTGTAGTGTAGTATAGGCAAGTCTCGAGGGTTGTTATCGTTCTCTAGGGGAATAGGTTAAGAAGGCTCGATCAAGATATAACAGAGGTCTACGGGGTTGAGAGAAGATTCTTTTTGTATATTTATATTTTTATGAAAGCAATAAAATATCATTAGTTTGAGAGGCTGGTTTGTTTAACTAATTAAGCTAAATATAATCTAATCTACTGGTGATAACTTTATGATAAAAATATATATATACTTAATCATGTACAACTCCTTAGATTACTTCTCCTAATCTTGTTGCTTTATCACACTTGTGATGATATGTGTAAGTCTTTCATAAGTCATGAACGAATTACACGAACCCGCCGTCTATTTAATATTCCGTTAAGACAACGCACAAGTAAGGTAGTATGAAGACTATTACAAGGTCCCTAAGAGTATATTAAATGCAACTGAAATATCTTAAGAGGGATCAACCATATTAGAGGTAAGGTAGTATGAAGACTGTTACCGATGGTATCCTTTCTACACACTCGCGTTTCCCTAGACGTCTATGCCAATTTAATATCATATGGCTTGTTTTCTAAAGCCTAACGTGCACATCTATCACAAGAAGTAACATTAAAAGGATCTACAATCTAAGTTTCATACAATCATAAGTAAATACAAGGGATGGTTTAGCCTAGCATGTTATAAAGAAAGCAAGAACATAAATCAATCAAACAACACATAGACATATTGAATGATTAAAGATAAACAATCTTACTTGATTAAAACATGGATTAAAGGTAGTTACAATAGAGTTTTAAGGCCCTAAATATGACCTAAAAGCTGTTAGAATGATCAGGGTTCGTCTCCCAAAACTTATACAAAGTTACACACCAAAAACCCTAAAATCAGTTTTGTATATATAGGAAAAACGACGCGACGGAATTGCTTTGAAGCCATGACGTCGATGGTTCTAGATCCTCTTTAAGGCGGCTACGCTTTGACGCTGTCACAAAATCCTCGACGTCGTCACTTTGAAAATCACGACGCCGTCACTTTATACTGGCGACGCCGTCTCCACGCTCTGTATGCGTGGTTCTTCAAGACACTTGGTGTAGAGCCATTGTCTTGTCTGTTTCTTATCCAAATGAGCCAAAGTCACATGTATTTCTTCCAAATGTCATCTAAGTGCTAAAAACATGAAAACAAACAATTAAGCCCATAATCTGGGCCTATTTTCATGATTTAGGGGGTTAAATGACCCCGAAATAGTGTATAAAATAACACCTCATCAAATACCCCTACACTTGGGATTTGCTTGTCCTTAAGAAA
Source organism: Tanacetum coccineum (assembly GCA_026074375.1). NCBI lineage: Eukaryota > Viridiplantae > Streptophyta > Magnoliopsida > Asterales > Asteraceae > Tanacetum > Tanacetum coccineum. The sequence goes on along the minus strand of BQNB010017312.1, from coordinate 13,973 downwards.
ATGGGATTTTTTACCTAGACAATAGCAATAATGGGTCGATTTAACTCTACTCTTTAAAAAGCAAGTTTACAACACAACCTTCTAGACCTCATAATTAAAAGTACGGAAAGCATATACTAGCACCTTACATAAGTTGATTGAAGGATTCTCTCACTTTATTCCCAGGTTTATAATATATTATAACAAACTATAGAAACGGAAAATTACACTCATTACTGTCATAGCATATAAATTACTATAGGCTTGGTAAAGGATCAAACCTCTACCGCTAGGTGCAAGTACTAGTCATTACTATCAAAGAGGTCTTTAAAAAGGCTTGTGGGATGTAGGTGTATGATAACATAAATGGAAATGGAAATGGATGGGATATGATGACATCAAATAACGTCTATTTTATAGCATCATTTATCCCATGTATTTAACCCATTTTGTATAATTATTGCAAAGAATTGTTACTTAATCGTTTATATTTGAGAATTACAGTAATTACGGAGTACTTGGTGAATATTAGCAAAAGGCGCGCATTCTGGAGCTTAAATGAAGATATTTTGAAGATTAATGATTCTGACAACCAATACGCCGTATCCATCAAGGAAGATACGGCGTATCCGTGCCTGCACTCACCAAAGACCACAAAGGAAACAAGCTCAATACGCCGTATCTAGAGAAGATCAATACGCCGTATTCAAGATATAGTATGTGAAGATTCTGGAAGATATCAAACGTGGTCCCTACTCCAAGAAACTCTAATACGCCGTATCCAATCCCTTGGATACGCCGTATCGAACCGACTTCCAGACAGTATAAATAGAAAACTCAAAAACGAGTTTTAAGTGTGCTAAATCATATTCTCGATACCTAAACTACAAAAGTCGATTTTCAGAGGAGAAAAAGAGTAGAAGAGGTCTTGCAACGCATTCCAATCCATAGAAGACAACGTGTAATTTCTTATACTTTTGTAATCGTTTAGTTTTTGGTATCATTCGTTAACTCGGTTAGTTTACCTTGGCTAAAACAATTACTCTTGTATTAATTATGATGTTTGAAGGCTAATACCTTTGGGTATTAGCCGTTATTACAAAGATCTGAATGTTTGGTTTTGTTTCTACCTCGATTATTTAATTTATCGTTGTATGCTTGTTTATTTTTATCAATTTATACTTGTTTACGTGCTTTTGTATGCGACCTATCATTCAACTGGATCTAGTGATACGGACCAAGTAATCTAGATGTCGGGATAACTCTCCATATAGTGATTTATACATCTAGAATCATAGGATCACAAATAATGTCCTTCTAAAAATCGTGCTAAGGATACGCTTCTGGCTTAACTAGTTAACGGAAATTGCCTTTGGTTTATTAAACATGTTGACTAGTAGGTGAATCTAGATAATTCAACAAGTAATGTTCTGATTCCATTGGATAGTTGGACAAGTGGACTACTAAAAAAAGATGTTATAATTCCCATTAAGCAGTAAGTGGGTAAAGTCTCTATGAGCTAGGGTTTAACAAGATCACCATTGCTTTAATCCCTAAGATAGATTATAATAAGCAAATAAGGATGCTTTATGCGGATGCTTTAATTGTGACAGAATTAATGTGTCTAGGTCTTAGGATGAAGTCCCGCCTAAGTCTAAGAATGATATACCTCTTCGAGATAAGTAATCATTGCACTGAATAAACAAACCAACTTCTAATCGGATTAATGATGGCTAATACAGTTTTCTATCATAAGGCTCGACCGCTCTTTTATCTTTTGTTAATTTGCTTGCATGGGTTAAAGTGTCTTGAATTGATTGTAGTCACCAACCAAACCCGTGCCAGTCTCTCAGGCTGAAAACCCCCTTTACCTGTTAGAATTAGGATTAGAACTAACATAGGATTAACATAGGTTTGACTTAGATTAGAATTAACTTAGATTAGATAACCAAAATATAAATAAATTGAGAGATTTAACCTCGCTTCAAGTGTTCGACACCCTACTTACCACGAAACTACTACCGACCAGGTACACTGCCCGTTAAAGTGTTGTTTTTGGTTAAGTCGGCAAAATATAAATTTAAAACTTGAACTATCATAAATAAACACCACACAACGACACATCAAGTTTTTGGCTCTGTTTTCGGGGAGTGAAAATTAATCTTGATTTTTATTTATGCTTGGGTTTTTTTAACATTAGATTAGATCTAACTCTTAGGAGTAGTGTTTAATTAGACTGATGGTTTCTGATGTATATTTTTTGTATTTTGTTAAGTTTAATTATTTGACTTATTTAATTGGTGTTTTTAATTAATTGTTTTTTCGTAATACACAAACCTGGTATAACATCGATACGGCTTATCCACTTCCATTGGATTAAAGCATATCCATATTTCTATCTAAACAGCGTATTCACTCAAAAGATTATCACGGTGTATTCACTTCTATTGAATACGGTGTATCGATCATCTGGAACAGAATCAGAATCCTAAGTTTTTATATTTGATTTCCATGCTAAATTTTTTTTATCCTAAAGAGCCCATCCTACTGATTGTTTTTTCAGGTAGTGCATGACAAGGAGTTCAACGAACGAACTATTCTCACCTTACAAAGAACCTGAACAAGAATTTTGATCATCTAGGAAGAACTTCAAGACACTAAGTCTTGACGAATTGAGATCGCCTGATTTTAATTTATTTTCTAACCAAGAATACTCAAAGGAAGAAGTTGCAGAAACAATGGCGGAAACTATGGAACAATACATGAGCAAAACTCGAGCTGATTATGGATCGGGAATTGCTAGGCCTAAGATCGAGGACAAGGATAGTTTTGAATTAAAAGGCCAATTTCTGAAGGAACTATGTGATAACACCTTTAGCAGTTCGGATCATGAAGATGTGAACGAACATATTGAGAAAGTTCTTGAGATCGTAGATTTATTCCACATCCCTAATATTACTATAGCCCAAGTGATGCTTAGAGCCTTCCCTATGTCCTTAACTAGAACCGCAAGTCGTTGGCTAAGAAACAAACCATCTGGTTCGATTACAACTTGGGAAGATCTGAAGACAAAGTTTCTAAACAAATATTGCCCACCTGCTCGTACTACAAAGAAAATGGAGGAGATCAACAACTTTCAGCAAGAACCGGATGAAAACCTCTATCAAGCTTGGGAGCAATTTAAAGAACTCTTGATGAAGTGTCCTCAACACTATTTAACAGAGATGCAGGAGGTAGTCTTGTTTTATAATGGATTAGATGTTCTAACTAGGCAAATTAATTATTCAAAAGGAGCCATACCATCAAAGACTGTTTTTGATGCGAAAGTAGCCATCCAAGAAATGGTTGAATACTCTCAAAAATGGCACAATGGAACATCAAGGACCAGAAGTATAGAAACTTCTGACAGATTAGCAGCTATACAAGTACAACTCAACAATCTTGGAAGAGAAATCAAGAAAGTGAATAAAAAAGTTTATGTTGCTCATGTTAGATATGAATAATGTAAAGGTCCCTACTACACCAAAGATTGTCCACTCAAGGAAGAAGGGAAAACCCTAAAAGAAGTTTACTACACACAATTTGGTTCACCTTTTCACGGAGGGGGATATAGAGCAACTGCTCTGGGAATCTATCAAAGGAACAACGTGAATCCTTCGTACCAAGAACGAAGGAAATCTATGGAAGATACCCTAAGCAAGTTTATGAGTGAATCGGCAAAAAGACATGAGAAGAGCTCCAATTTGATCAAAGAGATCCGAGCTTCAACGGATGCTGCCATAAGGAATCAAGGAGCATCAATTAAAACTTTGGAGATCCAAATCGGGCAAATGAACAAGGTACTACAGGAAAGAGGATTTGGAAGTTTATCAAGCCGTATGGGATCCTCCCAATATGCCGTATCCACTGGACAGAACCATACATTAATGTACGAGACAAAACAAACGACAATTCTGTTTCCAAGTCGTTTGAATGTTTAGTGTTGTGAAGAAAAGAAGGGATCATATGGACCGTAATTTTCAGAAGCTTACTCATATGGAGCTTCACATAATTCTGTACCTAGAAAGGAGGAAGACCCAGGGAGTTTCACTTTGCCTTGCTTTATTAATAACGTTTGCTTTAATAATGCCCTTGCTAACTTAGGAGCTAGCGTAAGTGTAATGGCTCTCTCGACCTACCTTAACTTAGGTTTAGGCGAATTAGCTCACACTAAGTTGACAGTTGAATTAGCCGAGGTCAGGACTAGAGGTAGTGAAGCCGCAGTGGGCATGACTTGGGAAGATTTTAAGGCATTGATAAAAGAAGAGTACTGCCCAAGCAACAAAATGCAGAAGTTAGAAACAAAGTTTTGGAAACACGCCATGGTTGGAGCTGGTCATTCAACGAACACTGACCGATTCTATGAGCTTGCTAGGCTAGTCCTTTACTTGGTTACCCTTGAGACCAAAATGATAGAAAGGTACATCTATGGCCTTGCTCCATAAATTCGTAGGATGGTGGCAGCAACTGAGCCACATACAATCCAGAGTGTTATACTAAAAGCTAGGGTGTTAACTGATGAGGCAGTTAGGAATGTAACTTTGAAGAGGAGTGGTGAGAGAAGATGAGATGGCGGAGAATCGAGTAAGGAAGGGAATGTCAAAGGTGACAATAAGAGAGCTAGGACTAAAAAAGTATTTACCATAATTACCAACCCTATTATGAAAGAGTACACGGGTTCGGCACCCAGATGTACAAACTATAAATTCCACCATAACCCTGAGACGCCTTGTCGTATGTGTACGAACTGCAACCGCTTAGGGCATTTTTCCAAGGATTACAGGGTAGGGCCTAGGATGGTGAACCCACTAAATGCCAAAAACCCGATAGCAGCTCATGGGGCATGTTATGAGGGTGGTGTCATCGATTACTACAAGTAAGCATGCCCTAGGTTGAACCGAGCACCAAGATAAGGAGGAAATCGTCCAAATCAAGCTATGGCTATTGAGGGAGGTCAGGCACCCGGGGAGGAAAAAAAAAAAAAAGGGGAGGGGGGGGGGGGGGGGGGGGGGGGATAAGAAAAAAAAAAAAAAAATTGTGGTTATTGGATTAATATAATTTTATTATTGTTTATTTGTTAGAAATGTAAATTGGGTGGGTATGGATGTGATTATTAATTAGTTGATTTTGAGTTGTTTTTTATGTATGTGGTGTGATTGGGTTGTAAAGACTCTAGTTTGAAGTGTTGAAAGTGAAATAGATAAACACAAATAGTAAGATCATAATGTTATAAAGGTTGTAAAGTGTGAACAAAGGGACATACCTTTGACATCGACCTAATACCGTTCAGACAAGGAAGCTTCGATGTAATTATAGGGATGGCTGGTTGTCAAGACATAGGGCCGAAATTGTCTGCCATGAGAGAGTAGTTTGAATTCCACTACCACATGGCGAGATGCTTAGAGTTTATGAAGAACGGCCAAAAGAGAAGGTGAAGTGTCTCATGAGTACGAAAGCAGAAGAGCCGAAACTAGAAGACATTGCCATCATTCAAAACTTATCTGAGGTATTACCTGACAACCTATCACGATGACCTCCTTCCCGAGAAGTCGAGTTTTGTATCTATTTAATCCCTAGAGCAATGTCGGTCACAAAGTCTCCATATCGCTTGGTACCTACTGAAATGGAGGAGTTGTTGAACCAATTCAAGAAACTCCAAGACAAGGGTTTTATACGACCAAGTTCATCGCCATAGGGAGCACTGGTATTATTTGTAAGAAGAAGGACGGTTCTTTTTGTGTATCGACTATAGAGAGTTGAACAAGTTGACCATCAAGAATTGTTATCCCTTCCAAAGAATCAACGACCTATTTGATAACTACAAGGATCACGATACTTCTCCAAGATAGACCTTTAGTCCGGATACCATCAACTGAGAGTGCACAAAGACAACATTCTAAGGACCACATTTAGAAGTTGATATGGACACTTCGAGTTCACAGTAATGCCCTTTGGTCTGACAAATGCACCAGCGGTATTCATGGACTTGATGAATCAAGTATGCAGACCCTACCTAGACAAATTTGTTATCGTGTTCATCGATGACATTTTGATCTACCCAAAGATAAACGAGGAACATGAAATGCATCTAGGGTTAATCTTAGACCTGCTCAAGAAGGAGAAATTGTACGCAAAGTTTTCAAAGAGTGAATTCTAGTTGCACGAGGTGCAGTTCCTTGGGCATGTGGTTAACAGTGATGGCATTCATGTAGACCCCAGCAAGATTGAAGCTGTTAAGAATTGGGAAGCCCCTAAATTTCCAACAGAAGTACGCTCATTCTTAGGTTTAGCAGGATATTACCGGCGTTTCATCGCTAACTTCTTTAAGATTGCCAAATCACTTACCATCTTGACTCAGAAGAACAAGATGTATGTTTGGGGTGATGAACAAAATATGCCATTTCAGAAGTTTGAAGATAAAGCTGTGTAAAATGCATCTGTTCTACACTCCCTGATAGACCAGAAGACTTTCGTGGTATACTGATTGCGACATGCCAACCCTGAGAGTGCGTGTTAATGCAAAAAGGCCAAAGTGATTGCCTTAATGTGCCTTTAGACAGTTGAAGATCCACGAAAAGAATTACACCACCCATGATTTGGAACTGGGTGCAGTTGTATTTGCTCTCAAGATGAAACTACTTGTATGAGACGAAGAGCGTCATATACACCGACCACAAGAGTCTCCAGCATATCTTCAATCAGAAATAGTTGAATATGCATCAACGTCGTTGGATAGAGCTATTCAGCTACTATGACTGCGTAATTCGCTACCATCCTGGTAAGGAGAATGTAGTAGCTGATACACTAAGTAGAAAGGAGAGAGTTAAGCCTCAGAGAGTTCAAGCTATGAACATGACCATTCAATCGAGAATCAAGGGAAATATACTAGCGGCTCAGAATGAAGCATTTGAGGTTGTCAATGCGCTAACAAAAATGTTGTGAGGTGCTAGATGAATAGATGAAACGCAAGAGTGATGGAGCATTGTATTATCCAGATCGAATATGGGTTTCTTTGATGGGTGGCATAAGAACCCTAATAATGGACGAAGCACATAAGTTAAGGTACTTTGTACACCCAGGAGCTGATAAGATGTACTATAATCTTAGATATATGTACTGGTGGCCAGGAATGAAAAAGGATATAGCCTTGTATGTTAGCAAGTGCTTGACTTGTTCAGTTAAGGCTAAACATCAAAGGCCACCTGGCCTGCTGCAGTAACATGAGATCCCCGAGTAGAAATGCGAGAGAATAGCCATGGATTTTGTCACAAAATTACCAAGGACTGGTAGTAGGCATGATTCACTCTGGGTCATTGTGGACAATGACTAAGTTTGCTCAATTTACCTTACACCTTCGTAGGAATTTAAGATGGATAGACTAGATAGGCTCTACCTCAACAAAATCGTGGCCAAGCATGGTGTGCCAATATCGATAATATCCGACCGAGATAGTCGTTTCACATCACGATTTAGGCAATCGATGCAAGATGCATTAGGAACACGTTTGGATATGAGTATGGCTTACCATCCACAGAATGATGGTCAAAGTAAGTGTACCATTCAGACCTTGAATAACATGCTCAGAGCATGCATCATCGACTTCAAAGGAAGTTGGGATGTTCATCTTCCGTTGGTTAAATTCTCCTACAACAACAACTATCATTCTAGCGTGAGATGTGCACCATTTGAAGCCCTATACGGAAGGAATGCCGCTCACCCCTCTTATGGCCAGAAGTAGGAGAAGGATAATTTATTGGACCTGAGATCGTGCAAGAAACTACTGAGAAGATCTCCCAGATTAAGGATCAACTTAAAGCTGCACAGTGCGTGAAACAAAACGTGATGATCATAACAAAATCTCCCTGGCAGCGGTGCCAAAAACTGATACGTACGAAACGTGTTGAGTAATATAATATAGAATTGCTTGAGGACAAACAATGATCAATCTTTCGAGTGTCAAAATCCCAACGAGATTTGAATTGAAAACCACGTTTATGATTTGAAGTAAAATGCTTGATTATCTTTTTAGATTTTTGGTTTTAAAACTATTTTTTATACTAAGAAAATTATACTAATATTAATACTAAAATTATACTAATCAATTAAACTACGAGAATTATGCAAAAATGATCTAAAAGATTTATAAGATGAAAATGCTTGCTAAGTGACGTGGAAAGTTCTTTAAGTGTGAATTAAGGTTAATTAACGAATTAATTTCCTTAGAAAAGATTATTATCTCACAGCGTTAGTTTATTTTGACAAAAATCTCTTAAAAAGATACTAATTACCAGATGTGTCATTTGATTATTTTTCGGATTTTGCCCTTCAAACAACCAAATGACAAATCTAAATAATCCGAAAAATTATTAATCAACTAAACCTTTTTCAAATCCACACTTAATTACCAATTCACAATATCACTTCAAATAAGCAAAGCTAAACATTTTATTCTAAGTCTACACTAATGAATTGAAAAAGAGATAGAAAATGGGACAAAATTGAAGAGCCGCAAATAAATGATAACCACCCGATTTAATAAGCTAAAGAAAATAATCAAATTCTATCTAGCTTATTAAATCCTTAAGCTCCACGTCTCATGAGTTGACCGGTACCGAAGTCGAAACACAAAAACAACAAACTATTATGATAAAAACAATTTATAACAATTTCAAATATCTAAGTTATGTTAACCACTAGGCCCAAATCGAGAGCTCAACAAACCAAACGCAGGCCCAAACTATAATCTGCAAACCAACAGGCCCAATAGAGCAAATCCGAATCACCAGCCCAAACGTGTGACATATTTAGAACCAGCTAAACAAGTTTTCGCAATTATAAAACTACAATAAGCATAAGGCAAGTAGAATAAGCTACTTCAGAATTAAGCGAATCGACATGAACTGATTAGCTACGATTAAGCAATAAGCTGCCAGAATAAGCAAAATCAATCAATAAGCAACTCATTCAAAATAAGCAACGAATAAAACCTTAGGACGAGATCCATAAGCACAAACTAGACAAATAAGCTAAACTAAAACTTATCTAAACAATATAAGCTCAAATAAAGTCGAATAAGCTATTTAGAAGCTTATTTAATCTGAAAAAAAGAGCTTTAAAGAAAACTAAAATAGCTTAAACACGAAAATAAGCTAGATCCAAGCTTATTACATACGAAAGTGCTTAAAAACTATTAGATGAAATCAAATAAGCTTGTTATAGCTTATAGGATCAAATCTGAAAGCTTTTTAGTCATTTTAGAATGAATAAGCTGTGAAGATAAGCTTAGATGAGTAGCTTATTTGAGAATAAGCTAAAGAGAAGAAAAAGAAGAATTACGCTAAAGGAATAAGCTAACCAAACATTTTTGATTAATTCAAAAGGTTTACAATAAGCTCAAAATAAGCTGATGACCAGCTTTACAATAAGCAGAAAAAGCTAAAACTAAATTACAATAAGCTAAAAAGTTTGAGAGTGAAAGAAATAAAACTAAGTCCTAATGTGTGAAAAATGAGGGGAACGAGTCCTTATATAGCTAAGTGAGGGGGCGTTTTTGAAAATTTCACTCATCACCGCCTCAATGATTGGACCAATCATTGCCTTGAAATTGAGTAACCTCGGATCGTCAGTCTGATTCGCCAACGGATTAGCAACACGTGTCCTTCTTTTTTTTTTGCTTAAATGATATGCATCATTTACGTCCTTTGGATCAATTTTGCAACAATATAGAAAGTTTATACAAATATGCCCCGCCACGTGGCATAATACTATTCACCCTTTATTTGTTAGTGGAACCGCACGTGGGTGCTTTTGATTTATTTATGGTGCACGTGATGGTGATGTCAGGCTTATGTCATCACTTGTTATACTTTCATTTTCAGAATTAATATTGGGCCAAGATTTAATTGTTGGGCTAGCTATATATTGGGCTGGCCCGGCCCATAAAATGGGTTACGGGCTGGCCCAATAAGCAACAAAGGCACCGTTGGACTCGTAATTTCGCGCTTTTTCCAATGGCATGCTCGGGGAATTTTCACGACTTTATCTTGATCTTGAATATTAAGCACTCTTGATCGAAACGAACCCAAAAATAACCATTTTTGCTTTGTTTTCAATCCTTAGTACCCGCAAGACAATATAATACCAAACAAACATATTTGCAATATAATTTTCCATATTTTAGTATTATTAGTCTGTTTTATAGTGTTTTACGGAATTATAAGGATGTGTGTTTTAGCACACATCAAAACCATATACCATTTCCATTCACTGATTCTTTAATCAGTTCCACCTATTACACCTTCAACACCATCATATTTTGAGACACCCTTTATTGCCCATTACCACTCACTGATTCTTTTTAGTTCCACATCTTTTTAAACCACCATTATATTCATCAATCGCTTTCATCTCGATCATAGTCGTTGTTGTGTGAATAGCATATTCATCTCCTTAAAAATACCATTTACCTAACATAACCACAACAAAGAAAACAACAACCCACTTTACATTTAAAACCAATGAACAGATTATGGTTTTCTTTTTTTTCTTTTTTTCGTGTGATGTTACATATGATGTTGGTGATGAATTTTTTGTTTTTTTAGTTGTAGATCTGGATCTCGTGAGGTTATAAGGGATATGGTTTTTATCTTTCTTTTGTGAAGTAGGGATATTGATATACCACAAATGTGGTTTTTGTTTTGTGCACACTCAAATTTTTGAGTATTTTCATTGTGGTTTTTGGTTTTTTTTGTTTTGTGAAGAAGGTTTAACAACAAATCTATGAGGTGTTTTTGATATGGATATTGGGTTTTTATGTGGGATAAGTTTTTGTTTTTGTCTTCAGGGAGTTGGGTTTTTGCCATTTTAGTAAAAAATAAGTGAACTCTCCCTCTTAAAAATTTCAACAAGAGTAGCAGTTTTTGAAGTTTTACACTTTAATTTTGACATAGCTCAAATGTTATTAGTAGTCATTTAAAAGGATCTGGATCATAAGAATAATCCATGGGCTCTTGATACCACTTGTTGGTCCTAAGATTTGAGTAAAACATGAATACTTTAAGAAATGAAGAACAAGTTTTACACAATACCTATTTGACAACTAATAACACAATTTGTACTTTTCAATGTTTATAAATTTATTAGAAATGAATCAAAGATTTACAAGGGGTAGTTACGTAACACTATCCCGATTGAATGACCAATAAAACTTTCATGAATTAAAGTTAAGCTTATACTTCATGAGGTAATGATCCTATCAACCATAATACATTATATTATTTTTGGTTTATTTAGAATCGATACATATCTCCTATTACAAACTCTTCTTATATATAAGATAAAAGTATAAGGTAGCATGTGATGGTTGTTGAGATGTGTCATGCATGTCTCCCTTTTTGGAAAAGCAACAACCAAACTTTATTAATAGTAAGACACTTGTTCTACCTTTATGGAAACTCTTGTACTCCTTTCTTTTGAAGGTCCCCACACATATTATGTTTGTTTCTTTAGGGAGATAGACGATGAGAGTCATTAAGATATTTGTAAAATCTCAACGACTCTCATGTTACTTGTAGCTCTGGTAATTTACTCACTAACACCGCATCAGTAAGATAAAGTGTTTCTTCAGTTGGTCTATGATGTCCCTGAAGCTTGATGTTGAGAGAGCTTTTTTAAAACACTCACTGATTTATTTATCAATAAGTAACTCACTATTTATTTAGTGAGTGAATTTGGATACTTTATATTTCACATAATTGTCAGGGATAATTGGGTCAAATTTTGACCCAACAGAAGCCCTAAAGGGATTCGATAGGCTAACTAATAACATTAAATAGTTAATAGTTTTTAGTATCAAATTCCCTATGAAAATGCTTGTAATTATGTTATAAATGTCTGAAAATAATACTTAATCATTTATATTTAGTTTTCAGGAAAAGTACTAGCATTGGAGCAAGAGACACAGGATTTGGACGTGGAAATCAAGTTAAGAAGTTAACTCAAGGCCAGTTACGGCGTAACAACCCCGCAGGAGTTATGTCGTAACCAAGATTAACAAAGAAATGAGTCAACACCAAGATTTACGGCGTAAACACTCTATCATACTTACGTCGTAACCAACGTCATAAAAGAGGATGACTTTTTAGAGTCATTGTTACGGCGTAACATCAATGATTGAGTTACGCCGTAACACAATTTAAGCCTGGAGAGTGGAAGCCCACGTAAGCAAGGTTACGGCGTAACACTTACATACCCGTTACGCCGTAACACTTTTGATACTTATAAATAGAGCCTCATTCAGCTCATTCAGCATCACTCCTTCCACCACAATACCAAAAAGCAAACAAGGCTTACAGAATATGAAAAAATCTACCAAAAGTCTAAAGGAGTCATCACTAAATTGTATTTTTGTATTTAATCGTTCAAAACGCACACTATAAGGATTATGAGTTTTATATCCAAGATTTCCTTCATTAATTCTTGCTGTACTATTACCATGAGCGGCTAAGCACTTCTAGTGCTGGCCTAGCTATGTATTTACTGTTGTTATGTTAAATGTTTCCTGTTTAATTATGGTTTTATTAAATGTCCTTATAGCCTGTCATTGATCCCTGGGTTTTGGTAGTGTTGAGGGTGGCTTAGATCTTGTTAGTTCTGTCATTAGGCAGACTAGTTCAACATGGGACTAGCAGGGTACTAGGGTAGATTTGCACATATCCCTAGTGTAGGAATTAACTTGATTACCGCCTATCTCTCATTAAACATTTCAAGCTCTCGTTGGAACTCAACATCTTTACATCAAATTGACACAACTTTAAAATGGTTTTCAAAACTTAACAAACCCGTTAGCACCGTACTTAAATTGGTTCCAAAGGTTGTTGTCTAAATTCGATGTCAATGGTTTGTAATCAAATGTCAGATTACAACCCGACCTTTAAATAAAAAGAAAGTGTATGTTTAAGTGCGCTTTACCTTCAAACGAAGAGAAATCTTCTTGTTTTGAGAAAAAAATATTCAAATTTTTTAAAAAGATTTTCAAAATCTTTCAAAAGTTTGCTCATCAAAATGGCTTGTAATCAATGTCAGATTGCAACCCGAGCTTTAAATAAAAGGACAATGTACGTTTCAGTGCATTTATCCTTAACAACGAAAAGAGAAATCTTTTCGGTCTTGAGCTATTCAAACAAAATCATTTAAAGTTTTGTAGCTCAAGTCAATGTCTTGTTATTAAATTTTAGATAACAACCCAGTTTTCAAATAAAAGAAAGGTGTACGTTTCAGTGCGCTTTATCTTCAAAAGAAAAGAAATCTTCTTTGTCTCGAGTAATTTTTCATCAAAATCTTTTCAAAAAGTGTGCTCGGGACATACGACTTCTAAGTAAATGTCAGCTTAGGACTCGTTCTTCAAATAAAGGAAAGTGTATATTTTTGTGCATTTATCCTAGCAACGAGAAGATTTCACCTTCTCGGACTTGAGTTTAGCTCAAGTAAATATTTTTGAAAATGTTGAACATAATTTTTCAAGATTTTATCAAAAAGATTTTTCAAAATCTTTCAAAAATTTTGTGTTCAACACTCCCTTCTCTCGATACTTTGAAAATTCAAATCATTTTTATAAATGGATCGATTTTTGCGGGGGAGTTTTTAAAAATCAAATGCCTTTAATGTTGTTGGATACATCTCATAAAAGTTAAAATTTATGTATCCAAAACATTCAGTGGATTTGAAGGTCCAGCCCTAGATAGATCTTTACGCCTGTTAAGGTTGTAGAGCACTTATGTAATCACAAGCAACTCTAAGAGAGACTCTAACAAATGAAACTATTGTTTACGCAGAATATAAACAACAGAGTTAAAGAATTACTAAAACAACGATCCTCTATGGATCTTTTCTATTGATAATAAACGTGTTTCTCTAATGAATCAATCCGTTAGTTACATTCATCCAACCCGTAGGTT
>BQNB010017311.1:12500-70160 GCA_026074375.1 Tanacetum coccineum | reverse complement strand
TCTATTTAGTATTCAACACCTAACATGTATATGAAAGTCATATGGTTTTAAAAAAATCATTTGGTGAAACACGAGTATATGCCATATTAGTCCACACGTAAGATGGCATAGCAAAATTTGTATACATACACATATACGTTCATATAGATCGATGTCACTTCTAACCATTATGTGAACCGATGGGCATATCTATTAGTAACTATTAGATATGAGTAACTATTAGATGACAAAATCCTTTTGTGGTTGTAAATATCATCTATTATTTTCTTAATATTTAGTTTTTTTATCGCATTATTAAGTTGTTTAAAAAGCAATTAACTTACATATAAGATTTGATTAATTTTATATAATAAAAAGATAGTGTCTAAACTTTAAGATTGCATGATATTGCCTAATACTACTCTAAAATAATCTTTTGAAAATACTAGGGCGATGTTCATTTTATAATGGTACAACTAGTCAGCATAATCAAATATTTACAAACTGTTATTGATATGAACATGTATTTGATAATGAAATTGTTATCTAAATGGTGTAATAATTTATTAAATATGTATAATTTTATCAACTTTAGAAATATGATAAATTACTCGTATATCTTTAAGATTGTTTTTACATGTACTTAATATAGTGCTAATGTGTTAAAATGTCTCATAGCAAATAAAAGAGTAGAAACATTATTGTATGATTTGTATCCCACATGGAAAGAGGGAGGAAAGTGAAGAAAGAAAGGAAGCTATATAAATAAGTGCCTAAGGAAACAAAGGAGAGGAACTTGATATATATGGCTTGTAACATTCCGTATTTTCAGGTAATTTACGACGTCATCTATTTTACTAATTATTTTTTTAGTACGCGTTTACTTTTAATTCTTATTATATATAGTTAAATCGCGTAAAAAATCAACAATTAGCGTAAACGGACACCAAACGAATTAAAGTTTTCGTCAAACAAGCAATATATTATTTTTACGAAAGTAATAATCAACTTTTTATATTTTATTTTTATTGGTTGCGTAAAACGTTTACATTTCATAATTTAATACATTTAGGCATACCCGGAAGCACCAAAACTTTTCTACGCTTCAACAAATACCCATTTTTATTCTCAATGTTTAAAAATTTATAAAACTTTACCCACATTTATCACTTGGGCCGAAATTACCTTAAAAGAAATAAGCTAGATCATACATTCTCAAGTATATACATTTAAATAAAACTACACTTACATTTAACTTGCACATTTTTTTCACCTCAAATAATACTTTCACTATATTTTATTATCAAGATAATAACTAGTCAAACTCTTCCTTGTTTCCATGGGATAACCTCTAGTTTAGGGGACATAAGAACATACACATTTATTTGCTAGTTCATTTACACCTTTAGTTAGTAAAGACCTAGTAACTTGACTAACTATTTCCATGTTTTACTCCTAATGTTTCTTTTGACCAAGACTTTCCTTAAGACCCTCATTGTGTCTCTTGGACAAGTCTTGTGGTATATATACTTACATACTAGTTGATAAACAAATACACTCTTCATTTCACTTAGCAAATCAAACTCATCTTTCTCTTTTGTCTTCTCCAAACCCACGGCAAAAAACCAAGCCCCACACACAACCCATATAAATTTTTCTACCACTTATACAAGCATACACACAACATATCAAGACCTACTAAGATGGTTTAAAGGTTAGGTTAAGTATTTTCAAGTGTTGAAGCAAAGAAAGTGAAATTAGGGTTTCTTGAGAAATTAAGGTTTCTAATCTTGCAAGCTTGGTTTAAAAATCTAAACAAGGGTTTAGATTATATTTCTCATCATCATTCATCACTATAAGGTTATCTATAAACTTTTATGTCTTTACTTTTATCATTTTTATGTGTTTACATGTTCTATATAACTAAATCACCATTTAGGGTTTTAAACATGTTAAATGGATAACTTACTTGTGATTATGATTTTGTACACTTTTTCATACGATATGTGATTGGTAATATCATGGAATAATGAGATTATAAGTATGTTAACATGTTGGTTTAAGTGGAAAATATTTAAGTACAAACTAGTGATTAAAAGTTAGTTAAGGAAAGTTTATGATTTTATGTGAGATTAAAGACATTTGTGGGCTGTTTTAAATCGTGTTTTAGACAGTAGGTTTTACATCTTATAAAGATAATACACCTCATGACGATTCCAAAATGATAAGAAACTCGAAAAACCGATTTATAACGAAAAAGATACGACGATTTCAAGTTTACGTTAAATATATACTTTTATAAAACTATTTTTATAAAAATTACTATTCACCACAGAAACTTATATTTTTAAAACATCATTAATATGATAAAACTTTTAAATACGAGAACGTACTCGAAAGAATCGCTAAAAACGGAGTTAAAACGAATAAGTTACGACATTTACGATAACTAAATCTATAAAAATAAATATATAACTGTTATGAACAGTAAAATCACTATTCATCAGAAAAACTCAAATTTTGAAAATGTTATATTTTGATAACTCGTCTTAATACGAAGGCGTGGACGTAAGAAACGAAAGAAACAGACTAAAAACGAGAAAGTTACGCCAGTTTTACTAAAGTATACTTATAAACGTTTTTACTTTATAAATATGATTTCACTAAAACGATTAGATGGTGATGTAGCTATATAGAATTATATGTGGTATTAGTTAATCAAAGTACTATATTACTAGGGAGTTTCATAATGAGGCCTCTTCGGGGTGGTGTATCGACGAGTTGTTGGATTTACGATTTAAAGTGTCCTAGCTCCTCATACGTCACTACATGACCTCTTAATTATGATAGCCCGAACGATAGTATGATGAGCTATACGACCTATAAATAATCAAAGTGTTTAGTACTTATACGACCTATATTGGATTAGGTTGCCTTCGGATTCCTTCGTGACACATTTTTCTATTGTGAATACTTGTTGATTACCATTCACTCGAGGTGAGTTCATAGCCCCCTTTTTACTACGTGATTGTTTTACAAAATCTACGGGGTGAATTACATTGCTTGTTTTACTATTGGACACAAGTGTTTTTCTAAGTGTTTTCAAAGTGTTTACAAAGTGTATGCTATCCAGATTACTGCCTGAATATTATTGCTAAGTTACCTTATTGCTAAATTACCTGCTGGGTATACCTAAAGTGTTTATGGATAGATCTATCGGGACAGACCATCCCCGTCTGGGCTGTGTTTCTAGTGACCATTGACGCATTTAAACATTTGAATAAAATTCGTAGATGGTTTGGCAACATCAGTATGAGAAAATTCGAGGATGTTTTTTAACATCTGTATCCGTGTTGGGGCACAAACTCGAGTACTCATCTCTGGTTTGATTACAGTTTATTATCGTTAAGGTGTCGGTGTCCATGAGCTTAGGGCAATAATACATGTTTTTAGACTATTTGAATGTGTTTCATAGTTATTATTACTTCGATCTTGTGGTAAACCGCTATTTCCTGATAAACCTATGAATTACACTCAAACTTTTGGTTAATGTTTTAGCCATGTTTTAATCTCAGTTGCTAGAGGCACATAAGCTTGGATGGGAGCCGTGACGGATATCTATTAGAGGGATTCTGATTTCTTAAATTCAATGAAACTTTTGTCTTATAAAATCTTAATGTCTTTTTATCAAAACTATGGGACCTAACGTGAAAACTCTGATCTTTTGTAATGACATTGAATGAATCTTATTTTTAACGTCCATTTAAAGGCGTTTTTCCAATATCCTCCCCCCTTCCTAGCTTTTTGTACTTTGACGTAGCACCCCAATTGTTACATTTACCGCTCGACCTGATTTTGGGTGTGTTACAGATGTACCGCAAGGCAAGGTTATAGGGAACTGGTTCATTGATCAAAACCTAGTCTATAACCACAAAGTTTATAGTTTCTTTTCTTCATATTTAAAAAATACAGAATCCCTTCATCGCTATCCGATATCCCAACGCGCCGTATTCCTCCCGAACCTTACTTACTTTTCTGATTATCATGATTGCATTATATAATCTTATATATAATATAATACTTTGGTTTAACGAAATTCGATCACATACGCTATCTTTTGATCAATCAATATCTATTTCTATCGGTCAAATTATATAAATATGACCATATCTGATTAATTAAATGAATATTAATATCACTTATTCTATTTTTTTTCCTCTCTTATAATCACGTGCCAATTACTTTGCCATACCTTTTTATCAAATTCTAAACAGATGGTGTACTCTTGCGTGCAAGAATCATTGCCGCCAGGAGATTTAAGAAGAAAATCTGTTAAGAGGATAGTGGAAAAGTGTATGGCCAAAGCTATTGAAGAATATTAAAAGACAAGAGCTGACTCAAACAATACTAGTGGATCTGGATCAGCAAATACTGGAGGAACTGTTGCACCAGATGTGCATGGATGTTCGTATAAGACATTTACGAATGACAAGCCTCACACTTTCAAACGGGACAAAAAGGCGTAGTCGGACTGAAACGTTGGTTCGAAAAGATAGAGCAAGTGTTTGAGATCTATAAATGTGCTGAAGATGACAAAGTGAAGTTTGCTGTATGCACGTTCGAGGGTCGTGCTCTAACCTGGTGGAACGGAAATGTTCAAACTTTGGGACTTGCTAATGCTATCAGATCCCTCTAGAAGCACGTAAAAGCTATGATGACTACTGAATACTCAGCCCCATCAACTGAAATCCCAAAGGAGGAGCTAGAAGCTTTGGGACTTTTGACATTGAAAGGAGATGACGATCGAGCATAACACAATCGCTATCCACGAACTGAGGTTTTGATTGTGTCCTGAGTTGGTGTCCAACTGAAAGGAAAAAGATTGAAAAGTACATTTGAGGATTTCCCGAGGAAATCAAAGGAAAAGTACTTCTTCAAAGCTGTGACATTGCATGATGCAATAACATGGCCTCGAGAGGGTGAGGGGTGGGGGATCAAAACGTCAAAAATCGGTCAAAAATCGGTTCTCAAAAACGGCTGATTTTTGGGTTTTTTTTTTTTTTTTGGTATTCTGATTTTCTTGATCGTGATTTAATAAAAGAATACAAAACTGAATTAAAACCACACATAATGTATATTTTACAACATATACATAAGATATATAACTAAAAATAATAAGAATATTAAAAAACTTATTAAATATATATATTTTTTGCAGAATTCCTTTATAATTTAGGGTCTCCGCCGAGAAACCAATATATCGCCGCCAAGACCGATATATCGCTTAAAGGGGGTCGACCGCCGAGGTACCGCCGAGCGATATTTACAACACTGACTGTATTACATCAAAGAAGGAAAAAGCGTATGGTTAACATTGTGGAAACTGTAGACTTTCATATCCTCGTCCCTTTTTATCTATACTTTAGGCTTTCAGTGCTTTTTTTTCTCATTTACTTAACACAAAAAAGTTGACATTTAATAACAACCATAGTACTAGTTGCAAATATCAGCCATAAAGTTTATATTAGAAATAACACATTCTATAGTTCTCATATCTCACCTGACTTTCAATTAGCTCATTCAACTTAATCGATGTATAACCTAAGAAGTTTGAGCACATTAAAGGCCTTTGTATACAACTAATAACTTTGATCATGGTTTTGCGCTGATTGGAGGGGTATTAGGCCAGCCTATATTACCTAGGTGCTACACTGCTACAGAATGGTATAAGAGCATTAGCTTTTGACAGTGCAGTGAGAGAACATCATGTAAAAAGCGTGAAGTTCCTACATCCAATGTAATTTTAAGTTAATTTGGTTGTAATGGGGATAACCTTTGCGGCTTTTGGGGCATGCAAAACAAATCTTTATCTGACCAAAACCCATAAAAATCATTATTCCTCCTTCCTATATCATGCAGACTTGTATCAAATAATCAAAAAAAATAAACGAGATTAAAAGAATGAAAGAAAGCGAGAATTGAAATGAATGAGTGGCCAAAGGTAGCAACGACTTTGTTAGTCCTTAAATTATTAAGTCAACAAGAATGTTATCGGTCTATAGAAAGTCAAACTAGGTCTTGTAATGTAATACGCTAGTGGGTATTAACGGGCTTGGATTGTAAACTAATATTGTCCGGGTTCCAGACTCAAAGCCCAAGTTTAGCCGAAGCCCGGCCCGTTAAGAAAGCCCATAAGCCAACTAGAAGGATAGGGTATAAAATCCCTTCACCACACTTGGTGAAGGGTATTGGTTACAATTTCATTTCATTTGTAACTTCTCATTTCTCTCTAATCTAGTTTCTCTCTCTACTTTCTCTCTCTAAGATTTCTTACTTTCTAGCATTTTGGTAAAGAATATAGTTGTGTAATGATTAAACTAGTGAATAGACATGTAGTACCAGCAGCTAAGTGTGTTTAGGGTGATAAATTTTCGTTGGTTATTGGTTTGGTTATTTTCTTTGGTTCGAAATAAAAAAAAAAAGCACGAAAAAATCACTTTGATCTTGATTCGGTTAATGTATAAAGACTTTGAACTTTTTGGCTTAGATCTCTTATTCCATGCATCATTACTAAGTGTTTAAATCAATTCTAGCTTACAAGAAGTTTTGAAGATTTTTCTTGCTGCGATTTGACTACTAAGAAGTGTTTGTCGTTGAGCGTTTGACTTGCTTTCGTTGCGTTTTGACAAAAGTCATTGCGTTTTGACTAGCTTCGTTGCGTTTTGACAAAAGTCATTGCGTTTTGACTAGCTTCACTGCGTTTTGACAAAAGTCATTGCGTTTTGACTAGATTCGCTGCGTTTGACAAAAAGTCTTGCTTCTTGTCCACTAAAAGTAACTGCGTTTTTGATATTTTTTTTGTTGTTGCGTTTTTGACTCCACAGGTTTGCGTTTGAAGACGCATCATTGCGTTTGAACTAGACGTTATTTTTTGGAATTTTCGCTGATTCCAAATCAAATCATTCACGGTTTTTTCTTGATTTTGTAAAATCCCGTGAAAGATACGATTCTTCTCTCGGTTTAAATCTAAGATTTGTAAAATCCCGTGAACGATAATTGATTTCAATCCACAACAACAATCACTTTACCTACTTAAGATCCGATATTCATTCACAACATCACAATGTCAAATTCAAATACCAATTTGCAAACTCAATCATCGAATGCTCTTCATAATGCTATCATGGAAGCGGGTAGCAAAGATCGTCCACCAATGTTAGCACCGGGTAATTACGTTCAGTGGAAATCC
This sequence comes from Tanacetum coccineum, assembly GCA_026074375.1. Classification (NCBI taxonomy): domain Eukaryota; kingdom Viridiplantae; phylum Streptophyta; class Magnoliopsida; order Asterales; family Asteraceae; genus Tanacetum; species Tanacetum coccineum. Next base: position 62,932 of record BQNB010017311.1, on the reverse strand, counting down.
AGAATCAAGAGATACATTGACACCAAACCTAACCGTGAACTCATCCACTATAGTCTCCAAAATCCTCCATACATATATCAATGGGCTGAGAAAACAGTTCCAGTTGCTGAAGGAAGTTCTGAAACAACCATAGAGAGGTATATGGAGAACTATAAGAATGTTTCACAAGACATACGAGATCAAATGAATGCTGAAGCTGAAGCCGTTCAGATCATTCTGACAGGGATAGATAACGATATCTACTCCACAGTTGATGCTTGTCCGAATGCATGTGAAATGTGGAAAGCCATTGAAAGGTTGAAACAAGGTGAATCAATTAATGTTCAAGATCTTGAAACCAATTTATATTGGGAGTTTGGAAAATTCACATCACGAGATGGTGAATCACTTGAATCGTATTACTCACGGTTTTACAAGATGATGAATGAGCTTGTCCGAAATCAGTGTAATGTTACTAATCATCAGGTCAATGTCCAGTTCTTACTTCAACTACAACCAGAATGGCAAAGGTTTGTGACACTTGTTAAGCAGAGTCAAGAGCTGAAGACTGTCTCCTATCACAAGCTTTATGACATTCTGAAGCAACACCAGAATGAAGTCAATGAGATACGAACTGAAAGACTAGCACGTACTGCTAATCCACTTGCACTTGTTGCTCAACAACAACCAGTTTACCATCCTCCAAACCATCCTACTCAAAACACTCAATATTCCTCCACCAGATCGCAACAGTCTACCAGAAACAGAGGAAAAGCAATTGTTACATCTTCTGCTCCTACTTATGATCCAGAACCTGCTACGGTTACTGAAGATGATGAAATGTCAAAGGAAAAGGAGATTGACAAACTTCATGGCTTTAATTTCTCTCTGTTCAAGAAGACTACAAACCTACCAACAACAAACTATCGAACTTCATCAAAAAACACCAGTCGAACTAATCAAGAATAATTCTCCAAGGAACTAAAGTGGAACTGGGTGTGATATTCAAAGGGAATTAATGTTTGTGGGCTAGGGAAAATGTAGGTACTCCGGTAGTGCAGAAGTCTGGGATTCAGTGTTACAACTGCAAGGAATATGGGCATGTATCAAGGGAATGTCAGAAACCAAAACGAGTAAAGGATGCAGCTTATCACAAGGAAAAGATGTTAGTGTGTAACAAGAGGAATGGGGTTCAGTTGAATGCAGGAACAAGGCTGAATTGGAAAGGATGATACTGATGATGAGTCTGGAAGAACAGGAATTGGAGACATTATATGTACATGGCACAACTTCAAGAGGTTACTCCAGACTCAGTTGACACTTCTGGACCAATCTTTGATGATGAGCCAATGCATAAGGTACAAAACAATAATGACAACTATAATGTGTTTGCCATGGAAAATGAACTATCTGTGCTACCTGAATCCATTTATCGTAATGACATATATCTGCGGAACAAGTGACCCATATCATATTGATTCATCGGATATATGTTATGATAGAGTTCAGGATGACCAGGATGAAACTGATGATCTTGATCAAGAACGTGATTTGCTTGCTTCTTTAATTCAGAAACTAAAATGTGAAATTGATGACCGCAAAAACCGAAATAAATTTTTTGGATCATCAATCAAGGATTTAGTGATAAATTGAAGGTGAAATTGAAGATTTCTAAACTAACAAATAAAAGTTAGACTCATCAATAAACCCATTTCAAAGAAGCAAACAATGAACTGTCCAAGACTAATCAGTTAATGTTTAAAGACATTAAGAAGTTCCAAGCGGAACTTGATAAGTATAAGGATGTGAATTATGCGTCAAAGGTGGAAATTGATTGTGCAAAAGCTAAAGGGGATTTAATGTCATACAAAATCGATTTTGCAAAATCATTCTTAATGCATATATCAACAATAAACTGATTTAATCAACGATTTCGGCTATGAAAAAAGGAGCTTTGTCTATATATATATATTTTTTTTTTCTGCACATCAAGAACATCGCCATTAAATGTTCACATAGCAATAGGAGCTTCAGATATAAGCTTTACAAAACTCGTGAAGACAAGGAACTTGATAAAGTCATTGCTTTAGAAAACAAAGTCAAGGTTTTGAATGATATTGTATATAAAACCGGCCAATTGTTCAACAATGAATATGCTTAATCGTAATTGTAAAACGAGTTTTGCAAAACCTGAGTTCCTCAAGAAAGCTCAAAGAGCGAATCCTCGTCTGTATGATATAGGTTGCTACAATGATAATCTTGCGTTGATGTTAACCCCTGATTCTGACGAAATGATTCGTCTTGACAAAGAACGTCGATCAAAATTAAGCGATCTAATCAGACCGTTTGATTATGCTCAATTGAATAATCTTTATGATTTGTTCGTTCCACAACGGGAAAAGTCTGCGCAACACAATTTTCCAAAAATGTCAACGATGAGTCAATCATCTACTAATAATGAATTTTCCAAAGAGTCTTTTCGTAAACAACCAACTTTGTTAGAGAAACGAATAGATGAATCCATTCCTTGGGATAAAAAGTGTCAAAGCTCTAAAGAACTTTTCAAGATCAAAAAGTGTGTTGGCACGATTTTTGATGGAGTGGAACGTTGCAAACAAACAATCGCCAAAAGAACATATTTTGGTAACATCGATCCTTTCATTCAAAACACAATAGAAGGAAATTTTGGCCCCCAAATTAGCAGACTCAATGCGGACTTAGAAAATTTTCACTTGTGTTTGAACGAGGAAATGGTTGCTGATTTGAGATACTTTAATTCTCTTGAACATGAAGTAGACACTCTCAAATCTCAACTGGAAACTCAAAAAACACAGTTTTTGAATGAAATCGACCGACTTTCAAGGGAATATTACTATGCTGATCACATGAATGCAATACTTGGTGTGTACACTGATCTGGATGAATTTACTAATTTGCAATGTGATTACGTAGAAACCTGGGAAAAATGTGAACATCTTGAAAAAGAGCTTTCAAAAAGTAGAACAATGTCAAAGAGTTTTGAAGCACTTCAGAAACATGCGATTAATCTTGAACTTGATTTACAACAGTGTAAAGAAAAGATAAAAAATGACAAATCTTTCAAAGAAAATCAGTCAAACGTATTTCTGAAAGAACGTGAACAGTATTTTGAAATTCAAGACTTGAAAGCTCAATTACAAGACAAAGGAATTGCAATAAGTGAGTTGAAGAAACTCATAGAAAAGATGAAAGGAAAATCTGTGGAAACTAAGTTTGAAAAATCATCGGTTATTCGACAACCGAATGCTTTTAAAAGTCAAAGACAATCCATTTTAGGTAAACCAGCTATTTTTTCAGATTCTCTTGCAAAGAAAGATTTCTCAAAGTCAAAGCCAGTTACCACACAAAATGTGTCTAATGATTTTTCAAAACCAGTCACTGCACAGATTTTGCCTCAGAATAAGTTGCCAATTGTCAAGAACACAAATGTGATCGCACCAGGAATGTATAAAGTGCACACAAAGCCCAATCATACTAGAACACCTCAGTTGCATCAAGACATTAGGAAACCTAACAAACGTGTGTCTTTCTCTACAGGAGTAATTCCCAATACTAGTGTTAGCAGACCACAGCTTAAGAGCAATCATCTGGAAGATAGAGTCATGTCTAACAATAGTCAAGGGAAGAAGCAAGAAGTAGAAGACCACCGTAGGAAGTTTAAGTTTTCAAATAATAAAACGTCTGTAACTGCGTGTAATGACAGTTTGAATGCTAAGACCTCGAATGTTAACTTTGTCTGTGTTACTTGTGGAAAGTGTGTGCTGAATGACAATCATGATTTGTGTGTTCTACATTATATCAATGGCGTGAATTCTAGGACTAGACAACCAATGGCTGTGCCTGTTAGGACTACAGAACCCAAGCATGATGTGAACAAATCTGTTGCAACATCCAGTAAGAAAACCGTTGCAACAGACTCCACTGTCAAGAAATCTAGAAACATAACTAGGAAGTTATATGAGCAAGTTAGTAAGACATGCAGTTGGTGGTATCCTAAGTATACTCCATCTGGATATAATTGGAAACCTAAGACTCAAAAAGGAAATGTTAACCCAAACATTAGTATGCCTCTAGGAAATGCATCTAGAACTGCTAATATTTTGGAACATAAGACTCCTAGGTGTTCCACTGTGTCCAATACTCCATTGTCTTCTAATTATTTTGCAGCTCGTCGAGATAGTTCTATTCATCGTAGACTCTGGGTGCTCAAAGCACATGACCGGAAATCTCAAGCTTCTAACTAATTTTGTGGAGAAATTTCTGGGCACGGTGAAGTTTGGAAATGATCAAATTGCACCAATTCTTGGCTATGGAGATCTGGTTCAAGGAACGATTACTATCAAAAGGGTTTATTACGTCGAAGGGCTTAATCACAATTTATTCTCCGTTGGTCAATTCTGTGATGCGGATTTGGAAGTTGCTTTTCGGAAGTCTACCTGTTACATCCGTGATTTGAAGGGAAATGATCTTCTCAAAGGTTCTCGTGGCACAGATTTGTATTCCATTACTCTTCAAGACTCAACATCTCCCAATCCAATTTGCTTAATGGCTAAAGCAACATCGTCTCAAGCATGGTTATGGCATCGTCGTCTATCTCATTTAAACTTCGACACCATCAACTTGCTTTCAAAGAATAATATTGTGAATGGCCTTCCAAAGCTGAAATTCGTCAAAGATCATCTGTGTTCTTCTTGTGAGCTGGGGAAAGCAAAAAGAAAGTCTTTTCACACTAAGACTACCCCGAGCTCAAAAAGACGGTTACAACTTCTACACATGGACTTATGTGGTCCAATGCGGGTAGAAAGCATTAATGGAAAGAAGTATGTTCTTGTAATTGTTGATGACTACTCCCGATATACTTGGACCCACTTCTTGAGGTCCAAAGACGAAACACCTGGAGTTCTCATTGATTTCCTCACACTTGTCCAAAGAGGACTTCATGCTCAAGTTACAACAGTTCGAACTGACAAAGGCACGGAATTTCTTAATAAAACTCTTCATGCATACTTTGCAAAAGAGGGAATAAGACACGAAACGTCAACTGCTCGAACACCTGAACAAAACGGCGTTGTCGAAAGACGGAACCGTACTCTTGTTGAGGCTGCTCGAACAATGCTAAGCGCCGCTAAAGTTCCTTTGTTCTTCTGGGCTGAAGCAATTGCAACAGCATGTTTTACTCAAAACCGTTCACTTGTAATTCCTCGACATGAGAAAACACCTTACCATATCATCAATGCCCGGAAACCGTCAGTCAAGTTCTTTCACATCTTTGGTTCTCTTTGCTACATCGTCAGAGATGGTGAAAATCTTGATAAAATGAAGGAAAAAGGTGATGCATGTATTTTTGTTGGCTATTCTACTCAGTCAAAGGCTTACAGGGTATTTAACAAGAGAACAAGAATGATAGTTGAAACAATTCATGTTAACTTTGACGAATTGCCTCAAATGGCGTCAGATCACGTCAGTTCTGACCCCGGTCCACAATGTCAAGAAAATGTTCCTCAAGTTGCTGAGACAGTAACAACGTCAAATGAGCTGGAATTGCTATATAGTCCGATGTTTAGTGAATTACTCAATGGAAATTCTCATGTTGTGTCAAAGTCTTCCGTTGTACATGCTGCTGATAATCCCGATAAACGTCAACAACATAACACAACTCACACTTCTACAACAACCGATGTTGCAGATCCACCTCCATTGAACATTCATTCAACACATCCAACTCCAACTCAAGTACCAACTGTCACTGCACCTGAGAACATTCATCAAGCAGAAACCAATACAGAAAATGCACAATTTGACGACGATGAATTTATCAACATCTTCAGTACACCGGTACAAGAACAAGGGGAGACATCGTCTCGTCATGTTGATACGTCAAACATGCATACTTTCTATCAACACCATCCTTCCGCACAACGTTGGACAAAAGATCATCCATTAGAACAAGTCATTGGAAATCCGTCTGAATCAGTGAGAACAAGACGTCAGCTAGAAACAGATGGCGAGATGTGTATGTTCGCACTCACCGTGAGTCGAACCGAACCAAAGAACATCAAAGAAGCCATGGCTGATTCTGCATGGATTGAATCAATGCAGGAAGAACTTCATCAGTTTGATCGACTAGATGTATGGGAATTAGTCGACAGACCACTTTGCAAAAATGTCATTAACTTAAAGTGGCTCTGGAAAAACAAACGTGATGAGGAAAATACTATCATTCGCAACAAATCTCGTCTTGTGGCTAAGGGATATGCTCAAAAGGAAGGAATTGATTTCGAAGAGTCATTTGCACCAGTTGCTCGGTTGGAAGCTGTACGATTGTTCATTGCGTATGCTGCACACAAATCATTTACAGTGTACCAAATGGACGTTAAAACAGTATTTCTTTACGGACCTCTGAAGGAAGAAGTGTACGTAAACCAACCAGATGGATTTGTTCACCCATATCATCCTGATAAAGTTTACCGTCTTAAGAAAGCATTATATGGTCTCAAACAAGCACCACGAGCGTGGTATGATGAACTCTACAACTTCCTGGTATCCAAGGATTCTCAAAAGGTTCTATTGATCCAACTCTGTTTATAACTAAACATGGGGAAGACATATTGCTTGTGCAAATTTACGTTGATGACATAATTTTTGGTTCTACGAACCCAAAACTTTCAAAACGATTTGGAAAACTAATGCACAGCAAGTTTGATATGTCTATGATGGGGGAGCTGAAATTCTTTTTAGGAATTCAGATCCACCAATCCCCTCGTGGTATCTTTATAAACCAAGCTAAGTATGCTCAAGAGATACTAAAAAAGCATGGTATGACCTCATGTGATAGCATTGGTACTCCAGTGGCTACAAAACACCTGGATGCTGACTTAAGTGGTACTCCGGCCGACCAAACAAAATATCGTAGTATGGTCGGAGCACTTATGTACTTAATGGCAAGTAGACCAGATATTGTACATGGAACATGTTATTGTGCTCGCTATCAAGCGAAACCGACTGAGAAACATCTCACTACGGTAAAACGGATCTTTTGGTACCTTAAAGACTCCATTAACATGGGTCTCTGGTATCCGAAGGACACCGATTTTGAACTAACTGCTTTTTCAGATTCGGATCACGCGGGCTGTCTCGATTCACGTAAGAGTACATCTGGTGGCATACAATTTCTAGGTGGTGATAAGTTAGTCAGTTGGTCATCCAAAAAGCAGGACTGCACCTCAATGTCTTCAGCAGAAGCCGAGTATGTGTCTTTATCTACGTGTTGCGCACAAGTTCTATGGTTGAGAACTCAGCTCACAGATTATGGCTTCCACTTTGATAAAATACCTATGTATTGTGACTCAAAGGAAGCCATAGCCATCTCGTGCAATCCAGTCCAGCATTCCCGTACCAAGCACATCGATGTCAGATATCACTTCATAAAGGAACAGGTTGAAAAGGGTATTGTTGAATTATTCTTTGTCGGAACTGAATACCAGTTAGCTGACTTGTTTACTAAAGCTTTATCGGAAGATAGGTTTAAGTATCTTGTCAGACGACTCGGTATGAGATGTTTGACTCCAGATGAACTGGAGGTTCTGGCAATTGAATCTGCTTGATCCATCAAACATCAATTTGTAAATATTTTTATTCTCTCTTTATTTTTGATTTATAAAAAAGGTAATACTTTAATCTATCAAAATCACACTGATAGTTGTTGATATTGAAGACGACATCATGGACCAGTGATGCAATGCAAACCACTTCCCAGGCCATTCGGGTTTTCTCAAAAGAACTTGTCTCATTTGTCAAGGAAGATACACCGTTATCTATTAACAGCTTCACTCCGAGATTGTGAAATTGAATAGGTGGCTTTAGTTGCTCCAGCCTCCGATTACTAAAACCAAAGTGACAAATCGAGTCTAGAGCCAGAAAGAGATCAAAGTATAAACCTTCATTAGGCACAATGTCATAAAATACACTTGTTGAACACCAGAAAGTTCACAAGTTGTTAATACAGAGTCCTACGCATTATCCTTGAGATCTTGCCAGAACATCTGAGTGCTACTTAAGTGATGCACCGTGAATTGGAAATCCTGCTTGAGCCCAACATCAAAAACAAGCTCTTGGTAGGTGACTTGCAAGATTCTATATGAATCAAGCTTGTGATAACTGGATATCAATTTTGGTCCAGTAAATGAATTGACGACTTAATCAGAAAGATAGTAACTATCTGATTCACTCTTACCGTGTTGTCTGCTTTGAGACGTTCCGGTAATGAGAACTAGCAAGCATGGTGATTCTAATACATCTGTGTTAGAAGATCCTACGCTTTGAGCTGGAAACCCTGTCAAGGAGATTCTTTGAATCTACCTGATCACAGGTATAGTATTTATACTATAAAACGAGGAACCGTGAGGTTAATGCAACCGAAGATCAAGATGAATGACCCAAGCATATTATCTTTTATTGCTAACTGTTTTATTTCAGGATAAGGACGTCGGTGTTGCAGCCTACATTCCAGCGATAAGTCGGATTCATAAACCACATGCTCATACTCAAGCTTTCAAAGTCAATCGTTCAACATCAAGATAGTTGATTCTAATCTTCCCCACTATCAAAGAGCCTCAAAGTCAAATAAAGAATCATCAATTGGGGAGATTGTTAGACTTATAATCACATATGTCAAACAAGAATGTAACAAGTATGAGCATGTTGGTCAAGAGCACAAGTTGATCAAGGAAGTCAAATCAAGATGATTCATGTCAAGGAGATGATGCAAGATAACGATCTCAAGAACTCAAAGTCAAAACATAAAGGCTCAAAAACAAGATCACAAAGCATGAATGAACAAAGCCGTTACAAACAAGACAAGACCAAAACAAGGCAAAGCATAAACGTCAAAAGTCATATCTTCAACATCAAGGGAGACAATGATAAATCAAAGCAAACTCCTACAAGAATGTCATCAGTGGTACGGAGGAGTTTGAAGAAAGAGACCTCAACATTGGGGGAGATTGTTAGCCTTAATTATATTAAGCCAAACAAGAATGTTATCGGTCTAAGAAAGTCAAACTAGGTCTTGTATTGTAATAGGCTAGTCGGGTTCAACGGGCTTGGTTTGTAATCTAATATTGTCCGTGTTGCGGGCTCAAAGCCCAAGATATGCCAAGCCCGGCCCATGTAGAAAGCCCATACGCCTACTACTTGGCATTGGGTATAAAAGGACCCTCTCCACACATGGAGAGGGTGTTGGTTACCATATTTTACACTTGTATGTGTGTGTAATCATCCACCTCTCTAGTTTCTCTCTAATAAATCTTCCAACTTTTCTTTCTATCTTTCTAGCTTTTTGCTTATTGGTATAGCTTATGTTGTGAAATGGATTAAGCTTTTGGGATAACAGTTTGTTTGTAACTTCATCTTATTTGCAATCAAATGTATTTTGCAACAAAATAAGTGTAGGGGAAATATCCGATTTTTAGAACCAAATTCAAATATTCGGGGTTGATAGTGTAAATATATTAGAACTTAAAGGTACTTTTTATAAATTTCGTGTTTGGCCCTCCCAATAAATTTTAGTCGGCCCTCCCATTTTCCCAAAATATTGAGAAACCAAAAGTCTGTTGAAAAAGGGATTTTGGAGAATTAAAAGCAGTTCTTATTTTTTACGGTATCATTGATCTGATCATCACCAATAAACAAATTCACACACCAACTACAAGTACAACAAAGTAAAGCTTCCATACTTTAATGAGTATCACCACTTCCAACTTGATTTTTCCATCCCATGTCTGATGTCCCAAGTTACTTTGCCTTTAATCACATATTAAGCTAAGGTATGAACTTCTTATTAATTTATTATCTTATGTTATTTTATATATGCCATTTGGTTCACATGTTGATTGTTGATTTGTTGATTAATTGATTAACAGATTAGCCAAACTCATTTGTTATCTAATATTCTCATAATCGGATTTAGTATATTATATGTTTAATTGTTAAATTTTAGTGATGTTTTTAGCTTTTTTGAAAGGCCATCACTATCAGTAGTTGTAATGTACATCCAATATTTCAAATTACTTGTTGTTTTTAGCTTCATTTGCTATGTTTTTAGATTCAAAGTTCAAAAGTTGTTGTACTTGTTTACAATGGACTTTGATTTTAGGCTTTAATTGTTTTAATTGTAATGTGTTTATGTTTATGGGGATAGAAGGATTGATCATGGCAAAGTATAAAACACTTGAATCGTAAAAAGAAACTCGGAGGATGCATCTGGCATTGCAAATCATGAGAATAACGTTCTAGAGTGTCAACAGACGAACCTGAACAACATCAAAATCAACCACACAACGAGCCTCATCAACATCAAAATCAACTAGAAGCGCGTATATCTGAAACTCACAAGCAAACTACTAAGGAAATAGGTTCTAGTGATTTAGAAAGAGATCCAGCAAAGCAAAAACCGATGTGGGATTATCCAGTTAATGAAAGGGAACAAGTTAGACGAGCTTATTTGGACTTGGGACCTTACCAAATTCACTTGAAAGAGTATCCCGCTAAAGGTACAATTAAGCATCCACGTAGATTTCAGTACTCATGGTTTAAAGTATTTCCTAACTGGTTAGAGTACTCTCCTACAACACATTCCGCTTATTGTTTTATTTGTTACTTGTTTTGTGACAAACCAATTGTTTGTCACGGTTCGAATGCTTTTATTGTTAATGGATTTGACAAATGGAAAAAAGTTAACGATGGAAAAAGATGTGCATTTCTTAAACATATTGGTTGTTCACAGCATAAAGATGCAGTGGCATTCATTGAAAATTTGTTAAACCAAACAACACACATCGGAAACATGTTAGAGAAGCAAAGTATAGAGCTGGTTATGAAAAACCGTATTCGTTTAAAAGTTTCGGTTGATATAGTTCGATGGTTAGTGTTCCAAGCTTGCGCTTTTTGAGGGAGTGATGAATCTTCTAATTTGAGAGATCGAGGTAATTTTATCGAACTTTTAAAACTTCTAGCTTCTTATAATGATAAACTTGCCAATCTTGTGCGCGATAATGCTCCTTATAATTCAAAGTATACTTCTGGAAAAAATCAAAAAGAAATACTTGGTATTATTGCAACAGAAGTCAGAAAACGTATTCGTACAGAAGTTGGAGATTCATATTTTTGTGTAATGGTTGATGAGTAAAGAGATGAGTCAAAAAAGGAGAAAATGACTATAGTTTTAAGATTTGTTGATACAAATGGGGTCATTCGAGAAAGATTTTTGGATTTGGTTCATGTTAGTGATACTTCAGCAATAACTCTTAAAACAAACTTATGGAAAAAACTTTTACAATATGAGTTTGATACAAATAAAATCCGTGGTCAATGTTACAATTGTGCTAGTAATATAAGAGGGGAATGAAATGGATTACAAGCACTTGTTTGCAAGGATTGTCCATATGTGTACTATGTTCATTGCTTTGTACACAGATTGCAACTTACTTTAGTTGCAACATTAATAGAAGTAATTCCGGTTCATCAATTTTTCACAAGGTTAACTTTCACTATTAATGTAGTTTGTGCTTCTAGAAAGCGTCATGATGAGTTGCAAGAAGCCAAAGCATCAGAGACCACACAATTATTGGAAATTGGTGAAATCAAAAAAGGTAAAGGGAAAAATCAAGTTGACATTAAGACGGGCTGGTGATACTCGTTGGGGTTTCTATTTTTTCTCAGTTTGTAGCATGCTAAAGATGTTCAATGCCACTCGAGTTGTTCTTAAAGGCACAATGGATGATGTATCTTCTTATTATGCTGATTCAGCCTACTCTTATCTAAAGTCATTTAAGTTTGTGATTATTCTGCACTTGATGAAAGAAATAATAGGAAAGACTAATATTCTTTGTCCAGCTCTTCAAAAGAGATCCCAAGATATTTTTAATGCAATCGAGCTAGTTTCAGCGACAAAGGATAGTTTAAGTGAATTCAGAAACAATGGATGGGATTCCTTCTTTGCACAAGTGAGGGTGCTTTGTGAGAAGCATCATATTGAAATACCTGATATGAACATTCCTTATAAGTCTACCCGATATCGCCCTCGCCAAAAAGATAATCATGTCACTTTTGAACATTATTATCGCGTAGATATATTTATGAGCGCATTAGATAAATAATTATATGAGCTGAACAACCGATTCAATGATCAAGAAATGGAGTTGTTAAAACTTAGCTCTACTTTAGATCCGAATAAGGTGTTTAACATTGATGATATTTTTCTTCTTGTTGAAAAATACTACCCTGCAGATTTTACTGAACAGGAAAGGCTACAATTGAAATATGAGCTAGAGCTTTTTTTCCATTGAAAGACAAAAGAACACACAGCTAAGTGGAGCAGCAACTATTGCTGAACTATGTGAAATACTTGTGAAGATTGAGAAGCGGGAGTCATATTCTTTTCTCGACAAATTAATTAGACTAATCTTGACGCTTCCGGTTTCAACAGCTACTACTGAGAGGGGATTTTCAGCTATGAAAATGTTCAAGACTCGACTTCGAAACAAGATGGCAAATAAGTTTCTTGCAGATGGCTTAGTCGTTCACATAGAAAAGGAGATTGCTGAAACTTTTGACTCAAAATCCATAATTGATGTGTTCAAAAACCTTAAAGGTCGTCGAGCCGAGTTGTAACTTTTTTTGTTTTATGCTTTAACGTTTATTGCACGACTTTCTTTAATATATGAGACCGTTGATTTCTCTTTTAATATAGTTGTCTAGTTTTGAAGTTTCTGTAGTTTCAGACTTTCGCCCTTCCCCCCTCACTAAAATTATACAAGTTCCGTCTATGGCCTTAACAGTACACTAATTCCAGTAACAAACAACATAAACTAAACGACGTACATAGAACGTGTCCAAAATAGCACACGCAAACCCCGGTTCAAAATCCAACTTACCAATACGATACCATTTTCCATAAATTGCAAAACACGTAAATCATATTGAACCCGACACTATATATAATCTATTCGGAAGCGGGAAACAACTGGCGTTCATGCATGGTAACTATAGAACCTGTAAGAAAAGCATCCAAGTAGAAGAAGTGGTATGGAAAATACCGTTAGAAGAGAGGAAGAAAATACGACCGCCATGACTGCAAACTTAGCAAGCTTGACATGACAAGATGCGTGTACTCCAAACATTAACCAAACCCACTTTCACAGATTAGGCATCAGCCGGAAACATATGCAGATCATACGCCGTTGTACTATAATATTATGAGGCTCAGATAAGTAAGCATCCCAAAAAAGAATGTACGACGGGCATGGCTGCAAACTTCGGAAGCTTTCCAAGCCAAGATCTGCGTAATCCAGTTTAATTCAGCCCGCTCAGTTATGCTAAGAGTTTATCATCACATCCGCTTAGAATCGTCATAATTACGGGCTCAATAGTCATACTTCAGACATTTATAAGCAACATGCTACTTTCATTTTCCGACAGCTTAAGCATAATCATAGTGATATGGTAAATATCGCCAGAAGAAAATAAAGACAAATACTGAAGTGGAGTAGGGAGTGATATGATAAATATCCTAGCCTGTAACAACAGCAACATCAAAAGCAAGGCCCCCCACGGCTGTAAATGTGCAGGTGCGATGCCACGCCAACATGGGCCTATGGTTGTAAGCATAACTTAGTGCTGCCTCGGCAATGCACATGCCAACATTTGTCACTTTCGAATGATTATATGGCTTAGAGAAGTGTCTAAAGCACTTATATTCATCATCGCCTACTTAAATTATTGGTACAATAAGGAAAACAGCTTGCGCACATCACAAATGTTGTGCTCGACGTCTATGTCTCTGCAACAATAAACAGTAAGCAAACAATGTTGTACCTGCCGAAATTGGCAAATAACCATACAAACGTAGCTTTATCCCAAAAACGAAATTTGTTCTAAACTACTGTCACAATCGTCACTTAAACCCCTCCTGCGTATTCTTATTCTTGAACATCCAATGTGCGCGTACAACATCTCATTTGATGTTTTAGACGCTCATAGGCTGCTCAAGAATTGGATCACATTATAAAGCAGCTGAAGGTCCCATTCAAATTTTCAAATAACTAAACATTTGTTAACACGGGTCTCTGATGCATATTTTCTTTTAAATATTTTTTACCAAGTTTTAAATTTATAAAAACTCATTTCACCTATAGTCTACAACGCACTAACAAGCAGAGTACCCGGTCGTGTATAGTGCAGGATTGGTAATTCCGAGGTCATCTCAAGAGCTAAAGGGCAGTCTAAAATCTGAGTTTTAATTATCATGATTTTTTAAAGTAGAATTGATTGTATAATTGCAAGAAATTGTAAGAAAATCATTAACAAGAATTAAATTGGTTTTAAATGTGATTAAGAGAGAAAGTGTGTTATTCTATTTATATCTTAATCAACTACCGCAATTCAAACACCTATTCTAGTTGGAATAACCAGGACCGAAAAGTCATCGAATCCTAGCCTATAATTGCTAAGTCTCGGGTCAATTGGTAATAGTACCCGAAATCAAGATCATGTTGGTTATAGAAACCTGATATCATAGAATTTGGCTTAAAATACTCACTAGGGTTTCTAACAAGTATTTATTCATGCTATGATCAAAGTATGACAGCCAAATAACCAACTAGACAGTCGAATTGCAATGATAATTATTTAATAACAAGGACAACACATATATTAATTAGCCAAAAATCATGTCGTTACAATCAAAAGTAATGTTGCATAAAGAGAGTAAAGAGAACATGATAATCAAACCAAACTACTAATATGATGATGATGGTGTCTTAGCCCCGTGATTAAACCATGCCCTACTGCATCTTTCTTTCTTGTCGAACAATAGCAGCCTAGCACCAAAAAGGGGTATAAACCCTTTTTCTTTCTCCTCCTGTTGTCGTCACTAGCTTCTCCAAAAAAGGGACGCATAGGATTTTATGCCCTCTTCCATTCATGCGTGTGGTTTATTTATAGCCCATTTAGAGTTTTAGGCTTTTGACACATTCAGCCCCTCATCGTAGTTGACGCAAATGGTTTAGTCCTTGAAAGTTAATAAGAATTATGCATCTTTAGTCCTTGAATGAGTCATACTTTATGGCGTAATTAAAACAATTACGGCGTAACTAATTCGTCATGTTATGCCATAATTTATTCCAACGCAGCATTCCATCTTTAGCATAAAATCAGTTACGGCGTAACTACATCGAAACTTTACGCCGTAACCCTTAGTCAGCATTAATAATCTTTGTTAATAATATTTGATTACCGCGTAACTCCTGCGGGACGGCTACGCCGTAATTCTTCCGAGCATGTAATTCGACAACTTTAATCTTTAAAAATATAGTACCCCTACTAAATAATATAGTAGTGGTACTATTATTCATTTGGCTCTTGAGCTACATCCTGTAGAATTTTAGAAGCCTTCAATTGAATTTAGTACCTCTACTAAATAAATTAGTATTAGTACTATTTTCGGCCATTTTTCGCCTCTCTCTGTTCCAATGCCTCTAATTACTTGAATTCGCAATAAAAGTGAATTAAGTACCAAATCATATAAAGCAAGGCAATAAACGCGGAAATTTAATATGAAAAAGTATTAAATATTTGATGTCATCAAATATCCCCCCACTTGACTTCTACTTGCCCTCAAGTAGACCCGTTAGAATATTTCATAAAAAGATTTCCCAATTTAACTTGGAGAAATGAATTTATAAATTACTTATGCTAGAAAATATAAAAGCCGAACACCTCACGAAAAGGGGATCAAAATCACTCAACTCTCATACTAAGTGTTTAATTTTTGGGGTGATCACTCAACTGCACTGTCATAGCATGTATTCTATCATAAGCTTGGAAAGTACACAAATCTGAAACCAACTAGAGTTAGGGTCTAAATGGCTTTCAAAGGCAACATGGGTAACACATATTGGTTTAAAGTGGATGAATCATCCTACAATCTTCACCAAAAGTGTTACACCAACAAGGGCGACAAATCATATACACACATCCATGACGATGGAATAGACATACATACCTTCCAATCTTTTACTAAAAGCGTTACACCAACAAGGGAAACAAAACCACATATACATATCCGTAACGACGAAATAGATATACATGATTGCATTCGATTCCCCTGTTCGAGTAAAACCAATGATTAAGGATTAGGAACAGATATATTTAATTGTTGTTAGATAAAAAACAAAACAAATAGTCATATATAATCTAAGATGGTCATAACCGGCTATTGTTCATCCATAGTCCATGTCTTCAAGTGCGAAAACTTGATCATATCATCAATAATAGGTTAGATTTGGGTATAATGTTGAGATGTTGCGGATCATACTAACCCATTCTTCAATATCACCGAATGGCTTATAGTTGCACCATCCCCAAAATCACTAGATGGCATATAGTTGCACCATCTTTACACTTGGTTGGTTTTATAACATGTAACCAATCTGATCAGTATAAGGAGCTTATTCACACTTTTTTTCACAATACTCTTGTCTTAACACATAATACATCCCCCCACTTAAGATAGACAATATCGAAAGTGATAATAGCGAGGGGTCTTTCATGATCATAATAATGTCTTCAATGAAAGTGCCAATCTTCAAACCTATTTTCTTGAACCATGGACTTAGGTAGCCATAAATTTCAACACAAAGATAAATATAGACTACAGGGTTGGCTAAGGTGAAATGGTGTAACGAAACATATATAATATGGGGTTAGAACACAGATTGGCTCAACAAGGGTGATCTAGGGGTATCTTGCACTAATAATGAGTGCAACAAAAGGTATTGATAAACACATATATAGGTATATTCATGGGTGTTCGACAAGTCAGTGTAACAAGTCGATAAACACATATATAGGCATATTTAGGTGGATTCCTAGATGTTGCCTTCTCGAACCATCTATTCCTGCTAATCAATTAGGTTTCAAAATGATGTATATGCCAAGTTTTAAAGTCTACAATACTACCGGCACACTCAATATTTTGATGGATTTTTGTATAATGGATGAAAACAGATCATCAGGCTTAAACCTCACCAATAGGAATATAGGGTAAATGTGCATTCGGCAAAGATTCTCTCTAGTTTAGTAAGAAAAACATGTTAAAAAATTTAAAATTGGCACCATTTTTCAAAGAAAACTAGAAAATCGAAGGCAAGCTTTAGTCAAGTGATAATTCTACTCCCATCCCCTACTTTATTTGTACAATCTCCCTATTGTACATTAAGGAAATGAAAATTTCAAAAATAAGAGTAGAATTAGAACGGAAGACTCCCCTGGATTTGCTCGGTATGATGAAGAGACAACATGCTCTAAGCTATGCTTCAATTCTGCTTCCTAGAGCAACATCTACCATCATAAGTTACTTCATCATATTCAGTATAGCATCCAACTAGTCTGGCTTGAAATGTTTCCTTACAGCCAAGTATCAACCAAGCACCACTCACGTGCATCAACTTGTATGGTGTAGGAAAAACTAATACCAAGGCATAGTTCAGAATAAAAGCATTATAGCATATATAAAACAATACATGAAACAAATTACATCCTAACTCACTTTTGTAGGAATCACGGTTGCATTTAACGTATGCAACAAGCCTTTTAAACCACTTGGTGGCCCAAGTGGACGAGTGAAGTCTCGTGAAGGTTTCCAGAGAATATACCCACAAAGTTCATTTATCAAATATACACGGTTTTGAAAATTTCAAACATTTAAGATTAGCAGAAAGGGATTACGGCATAACCATTAAATGAGTTACGCCGTAATAATGTGGTTTGTAAAATTTAAAAACTTATTAGATCCGGTTATGGCGTAATCATATGATAACAAAATTAATTACGTCGTAACCTTTATAGTTACGCTGTAACTTGCTATATTTCAGCAACCACTGTACCACATAAAATGACTCGTGGAGACCTCGAATTCCATCCCTTTGAAGTAAGAACCTGCAAAACAAGTTAGAAATATACAAAACCAACTAGATGCATAATTTAAATGGAACAAAACATAATCACAAGGATAAGCATGGGGGTGCCTCCCACGAAGCGCTTGTTTTTGTTTAAGTCACGAGCCTGACTCCACCTCTTACTTACCGAGAACAGGGGTGTCTATCCCCTTACTTGAAATAAAGTATGGGGGAAAGCAACAATAAATACCAGGAGTGCGTAAGTTTTCTTTTGGGTAGAAAAATGATAAGTCATAATCATACCTTTGTGGCAATGTAATTTCCCTCATTTTGATTGAAGAATTCGATGATTGGCTTATTCCTAGTAAGGGATTCAATTGTTGAATGAAAGGCTCGGATTTTTTATTTGTATTTACAATACATGACTGCTCCTTTATCTTTGTAAAAGATGATTGAGGGTCACTAGCTAGAAGCAGCTCGAGCTCTTCTTCATGAGTTTCCCTAGAACATTCAATCATACAAACATATTCGTAATTTATGTAGGGGTCATCCATAGGTTCAGTTATTTCAAAAGAAACTCTCTCTTCCCCTCCCCCAAGTGAAATATGTCTGTTAAAAACGTCTATATGTGCGTGAGCGGTTGCTAGAAGAGGTTTCCTAAAATCAAAGGTACATTATGGTCTTCTACCATATCTATTATAACAAAGTCTACTGGAAATATAAACTTGTCGATTTGCACTAGTATGTTTTCTATAATTCCCTTAGGAGCTTTCTTAGTCATATCGGCCATTTCTACCATCATATTAGTTGGTTGAAGATTTCCTATTTGTAATTTTTTGAACATGGAAAATGGCATAACATTAATACTAGCTCCTAGATCGACCATAGCACTCCTAATTTTAGAGTTACCAATAAGACAAGGAAGAGTAAAACTCCATGGATCATTTTCCTTTGGAGGTGGCTGACTTTGTAAAACTGTCGTGCATCTATCATTGAGCCTTATCGCATCCTTCTCCACAATCGGTTTCTTACTAGAAAACACGTCTTTTACATACATAAGGTATTCTAGCATTCTCTTAACAATACGGATAAGAGGTCGCTTGATCTTTAACCTCTTTAAGCGTTCTAAAAGTTTGTGCTTCATCCTCTTGTTCCTTCAAATGCCCTGGGAATTGGATAGGTGGTATAGTTGACTCATCATACTGGTTGATATTAGGTGAATCAAAAGGAACCGGCTCTTTCTTGACTTTCATCTCATTTCTCATTTTTGTTTTTGCTTCGTCAGCCATACTACTTGTTAGGATTTCTTGGGTTAATTGTTCGGATTTTCCCTGCAGGTTCTTTGTCTAGCATCCTTAAGCTCATGTCCGTATCATCCCAAAATTTTCTAATTCGTTCATCCAACGCAGATTGCTTCTTAATTGATTCTTCCATAAATCTGTTGATGGTCTCCTCCAAGAATCCAATATACTTAACCTATTCACCTACCTTCTTATCTTCTTTGAGATGATGCTCTTTAGTTAAATGCACCCCTTCACAAATTTTGCAACCTACCTGTATAGCATGAATATTTTCTTTAAGTATCTGCATATCATGTCCCAAGCTATTAACTCTTTTGGTGATAACAGCAATGTCATTTGAGTTATTACTGCTTCCTTGCCAAGTGGTTGCTCCATTATACCAATTTTGTGAATGGTCAACAATGTTTTTTATTGATTTGAGGGCTTCAGCAAGTGGCATCATAGGGATCAACCCTAAAGAGTCGACCATTTTGTGGGAAGGGATGTCTAAACCCTTATAGAAAATCTGAACCTTCTGATGATTGTTCAAATCGTGTTGTGGACATTTGAATAGTAAATCATTGTACCTTTCCCAAGCTTGGTATAGTGTCTCGTCCATCCCTTGTTTGAAATTTCAAATCTCTTCTAATTTCTTTGTGGTTTTTAAAGGTGGACAATATTTCCTAATAAATGCTTTCATTAGAAGATCCAATGTACTGATTGACCCATGCAAGAAGCATGTTCTTCCATCTCCTATCTGTCCCTGTGAGTATAATAGGAAACACTCTAAGCATTACTGCGTCACGAGTGACGCCAGGAATATGAAAAAGATCTGTGATTTCTAATACTCTCTGCAAATGTTCGTGAGCATCTTCATCATCAGTACCTGCGAAAAAGTTACATCTTAGTTCACTCAAAAACTGGATTTTGATCTTGAAGTCTACGTCATTCCCAAGTTTGGGTATCACCACACATGGTCTGTCCCTTCGAGTCAAAGGTAAGTATTGTTCAACGGTGAGCGTATTGATATCTATAGCACCCATACTTTTTCCTGAAAACCAACACGAAAGATTAGTAGAATATGCTCACAAAAGGAAAACTGAAATAACAAGAAACTGAAATATAAAAACAAAATATATACAAAAACTCAAATTCAAAACCTACTTAGCTCCCCGACAGCGGTTTCAAAAACTTGATGCGTATTTTCTTTTAAATATTTTTTACCAAGTTTTAAATTTATAAAATCTCGTTTCACCTATAGTCTACAACGCACTAAAAAGCAGAGTACCCTATCGTGTATATGCAAGATTGGTAAATTCGAGGTCGTCCCAAGAGCTAAAGGGCAGTCTAAAATATGAGTTTAATTGTCATGAATTTTTAAAGCAAAATTGATTGTATAATTGCAAGAAATTGTAAGAAAATAATTAACAAGAATTAAATTGGTTTTAAATGTAATTAAGAGAGAAAGTGTGTTATCCTAGTTATATCTTAATCAACGCCGCAATTCAAACACATATTCTAGTTGGAATAACCAGGGCCGAAAGGTCATCGAATCCTAGCCTATAATTGCTAAGTCTCGGGTCAATTGGTAATAGTACCCGAAATCAAGATCCTGTTGGTTACAGAAACCTGACATCATAGAATTTGGCTTAAAATACTCACTAGGGTTTCTAACAAGTATTTATTTATGCTATGATCAAAGTATGACAGCCAAATAACCAACTAGACAGTCGAATTACAATGATAATTATTTAATAACAAGGACAACAAATATATTAATTAGCCAAAAATCATGCTGTTACAATCAAAAGTAATGTTGCATAATGAGAGTAAAGAGAACATGATAATCAAACCAAACTAATATGATGATGATGGTGTCTTAGCCCCGTGATTAAACCATGCCCTATTGCGTCTTTCTTTCTTGTCGAACAATAGCAGCCTAGCACCGAAAAGGCGTATAAACCCTTTTTCTTTCTCCTCCTGTTGTCGTCACTAGCTTCTCCTAAAAGGGACGCATGGGATTTTATGCCCTATTCCATTCATGCGTGTGGTTTATTTATAGCCCATTTAGAGTTTTAGGCTTTTGACACATTCAGCCTCTCGTCGTAGTTGACGCAAATGGTTTAGTCCTTGAAAGTTAATAAGAATTATGCATCTTTAGTCCATGAATGAGTCATACTTTACAGCGTAATTAAAACAATTACGGCGTAATTAATTCGTCATGTTACGCCGTAATTTATTCCAACGCAGCATTACATCTTTAGCATAAAATCAATTACGGCGTAACAACATCGAAACTTTACGCCGTAACCCTTAGTCAGCATCAATAATCTTTGTTAATAATATTTGATTATGGCGTAACTCCTACGGGACGGCTACACCGTAATTCTTCCAAGCATGTAATTCGACAACTTTAATCTTTAGAAATATAGTACCCCTACTAAATAATATAGTAGTGGTACTATTCTTCATTTAGCTCTTGAGCTACATCCTGTAGAATTTTAGTAGCCTTCAATTGAATTTAGTACCTGTACTAAATAAATTAGTATTAGTACTATTTTCATCCATTTTTCGTCTCTTTCCGTTCCAATGCCTCTAATTACCTGAATTCGCAATAAAAGTGAATCAAGTACCGAATTCATATAAAAATGATATAAATCAAGGCAATAAACGCAGGACTTTGATATGAAAAAGTATTAAATATTTGATGTCATTAGTCTCCAAGTATCGATCGACTAAGATTAGAGTTTAAGTTTATGAAAAAAAACAGAATTCCGCCATGGCTGCATACATAATAGTTTGCCTAGCCAAGTTACGGACGCTCACGACCCACGTCGAAGCTACTCATATTCATCAATACCTGTTAAATTCCTTAGATATGCAATAAATTTTTTGTTAATATCACGCATGCCTTAATTAGAAGTTATTCATTCTAATTACTAAGCACACGTGATAGTGTCAAAACCCCTATCAGAGTTTAACGATTGGTTCTACGTTATATGATCAGACAACATGAAAACAACTTTAACTTAGATGTAGATTTCATTCTCGTTGCCTGATCATATGGACACACAGTCGTTCGTTTGAACCGGAAGAAATTGCATCTTTTAAGCAAGAACATAGGAACAAACGTTTCCCAAATCACACCAAATAGTTGAATAAAGAGAATATGCCCGCCATGACTGCAACCGTAATAAGTCGTCACGCCAAGAATCATACAATCACATATTTATCGAACACATTTCAAGTCATCACAGCTAATTACAATCGACACAACCATCAACTTCAATACACATTGACCGCTCTTCAGTAACCACATTCGATATATAATATCAAGCGCTACAAATCGTCGCACACCATGGATAGTGGCAACAAAAGTAGCAGCGACATCGAAGGAACATAATCCGAAAGTATAAGCAAGCTGGATGACATTATTTTTTATACAATGAAAACACATAATAGCTATATTACTAAAGAGCAGCATACTCTTGCGAGTGCTTCAGGCTGCAAGCCTATAAAACCATCTTCATTTCCAACGATATTTACCTTACCACTCCCTTCCCCACTTAGGTTCTTCTTTGACAGGTTCTATGGCTACCGTGTGGTGAAATACGCACCGAATAAAGAGGTATAAACCCGTCATGGCTGCAAACATAAATTCGTGATCCCTCGCCAAGATACGGATAGCTTTTACCATCAATGATCAAGCAACGAAACACGTAGCCTAAACAGAGAATTATAACTTTCAACCCATTCAATCAATGTCTATGGCTTACATGTGTTGAAATGTGTGGAGATAAAGAGGTATCAACCCGCAATGGCTGCAAACACGAACTTGTGATGCCGCGTCAAAAGACGAATGATTCCACCTCAATAACACAGCCACACAACACGCAGCCCACAAACAACTACAACTTCTCAACCCAAGCACACCAATTCCACCCTTGTTCCAACAACACCATCAATAACTTTCTAGGGCTCACGCGCGTTGAAATGCTTGTCGGATAAAAGGGGTATCAACCCACCATGGTTGCAAACATGAACTCGTGATGCCCCGCCAAGATACGGATGATTCCACCTCAATAACACAAATGAAGCAAAAACCTCAAATTAAAACAAAACCCTAATCGGATATTTCATAAAAATAAATTGTACGTACCCCAATTAACTACTAATAACTCATGAAGCAAAAACCCCAAATTAAAACAAAACCCTAATCACAGATTTTATAAAAAAAATTATACCTACCATAAATAACAGTACTCAGTCTCAGAACTTGACCAAAGCACCGATGAAGACAAACCACCGTCACGCAGCATCCAAAACCCGACCAAACCACCGAAGAACATAAACATCATCACCCGCAAGAAACTAACAAAACAACCATACCAAAGCCAGAAAAACCACCATGCAATGAGAAAACAGTTGCAATTTTTAGAGAGAGAAAGCGAAAATTTAAAGAGAGAGAGAGAGAGAGAAAGAGAGAGAGAGCAAATAATAGAGATGGAGACTATGTATTCTCTAGAAAGAGATAAAGAGACCCAGGTTATGTAACGTTTTTTTAATAATTTGGTATCTCTACTACTTCTTTCGTATTAAGAGCACTCACTGTGATTGTTTATAAATAGATCTAAAACCTTTTGTAGAGGTCTATGAATTTATGGAACATAGTGAGCAGGGCCGTCTCTAAATTTATGAAATTTTTAAAGGCCCTGAGCGAAATTACATAATGTGGCCCTGCGATAAGAAACGTTATATATAAAGTGTCATCGTTTTTAAGAAATAATGCACATAATTGTTAATGGGATAAATTTTGGTGCCCCTAAAATTTTTGGGGCCCTGTGCGGTCGCCCACCTTGCACACCCTCAAAGCCGGCCCTGATAGTGAGAAATCATTTCAATGTTACATGAAATGATAATGTCTAAGGGGGTGTTTGGCTAAGCTTATGAATTGGGCTTATGCTTATGTTATATAAGCGGCTCATAGCTTATATTTTATGAGTTCATAAGCCATTGCTAAGTGTTTGGTTTATCTTATATAATTAATAAGGTAAAATGACAAAAACGTATATAAAAATAAAATGAGTGTAATTATTAAATGAGGGTATAAAAATCTTTTTATAGAATATTCTTATATAAGTCCATCCCTTCTTATATAAACCACAAAGTTTGAGCTTACCAAAACCCTCTTATATAAACTCATAAGCCCAATCATATAAGTTTAGCCAAACACTTAGTTTCGGCTTATTTAACACATATAAGCTAATAAGCTCATAAGCCCATCATATAAGCTTAGCCAAACACCCCATAAGTTCTTGAAAAAAGGTCTAAACTATTTTCTATTTTTTTATTTTCAGTTGTGTTTTATGATACGAAAACTTTTATGTATAGATTCATTCATAGTAGAAATAGGTTTATAACATACAAAAAAGTTTAAAATTGATGATGTATTAATGAGTAAATTTCAAACTTCGTCCTTGTGGTTGTCGAATCTTTCATGTTTCGTCCTTTTGAGAGATGATCAATGTAATTAACGAAACTTGAAAAAATTGACAAAAGGACGAAACTTGCAAAAAATTGACAAAAGAACGAAACTTGCAAAGAATTGACAACCACAAAGACGCATGCTGTACTTAATTTGAAAAAAGGACGAAAGGTGATATTGTGTGTAAACTACAAGGACGAAGTTTAAAATTTACTATGTATTAATTGTATAAACATTTTAAAAAGTTAATCATATGCCTAATATTATGTTTTCATTTTAATTTTAGGTTGTTTTAAACTAATTGTTTGCACTAAATATTAATTTATAAGAATTCTGAAGAAATTACTATTTACTTTCAGCTTGCAACATTTAAATTGTAATTATAAACTTTTAAGAAAAACAATTAATTAGTTTAAGATAAAGTTGTTATTTAGTAAAAGGTAAAAAAGAAAATAATAAATAATTTTAACTTTTATAAACTCTGTATATTTTTTTATATATGAATAATTATTTTGAGAACGATAAATTATCCTAAAATGTTACCCATTACTTTGCTACTTTTCTCTGTCTTATGTTGCTCCATTAACGAATTATAAAGAATCAGCTATTATACATTTTGGCATTTTACAACTTAAAAAACTTATGTTTGTGTATTATTTTGTTGTGCTGATTGGTATGTGTTACCAATTATTTAATTGAGTGATACACGCCAGTTAGGTTGTCAAACGTTAGTAATTTAAACATTTAGTTTTGACGGTATGCAATATAATGTGCCAAATGATACAAAGGTGCCGCCCTGCCGGCATCAAAGTAAGCAAGCTCGTCAACTGCCTTTGCAAGCAACTCTCCGGCAAACTGTTTAGCTCTTTCGAGCCCCATTAGTTTCGGATACGTCGTTTTATCACTCACCAAATCTTTACCAGCAGTTTTTCCTAATTCTTCAGATGACTTTGTTACGTCCAATATATCATCTACCACTTGAAACAACAACCCTATGCACCTTGCATACTTTCTAACTCGTTCTACCTCGTTCGAGTTCCCACCACCTAGGATCGCACCACCAACGACCGCGGCCTCTAGAAGCTTAGCGGTTTTGTGGATGTGAATGTACTCGAGTATAGTTAGATCAATGTCTTGTTTACCTTCACTACATAAATCAACAATTTGTCCACCAACAAGCCCTAAAGATCCTACCGCAGACCCTAGCTCGCTTATTGCTTGAACCACTCTTCCTGGTCCGACCCCAATCGTTCGTGTGGCTAAATGTTCAAAAGCTAGGGAAAGCAAGGCATCGCCTGCTAGGACCGCAGTTTCCTCACCATAGACTATATGGTTTGTGGGTTTTCCTCTCCTTAAATCATCATTGTCCATGCATGGGAGATCATCATGTATGAGTGACATGGTATGGACCATTTCGACAGCCGAAGCCATTGCCATGGCGCTTGATTCCAATCCACCAACCAGCTCGCATGAGGCCAGACAAAGGACAGGTCTCACTCGTTTTCCTCCACCGAGTAACGAGTACCTCATCGCCTCGTGTATTTTTAATGGTTCTTGCAATGGCACGGCTTCTTCCAAAGCTGTGTTAACAAGTTTCGCCTTTTCAGTCATATAACCATCGAATTGCACGAAATTGGTTTCGGGTATTAGTAATTGTTGGAGTGCGATTTGTGAAGAAGGTGAAGAGGAGGGTGTGACATATGTGGCATGAATTCTCATTCTTTGGCATGTGATAGGGTTTTGGGGGAGTTTAGTGAATATTTTTTTGAGATAGAGTGAGTTATGCTGGATACAAACATGAGAAGAAAGCAAAGCCATTTGAAAATCTTTGAGAAAATTGTAATATATGATGTTTTTGGCTTTTAAATCATGTTTTGATATTCTACATTTATAAAGGAAAGATTCGCAGATACTATTTTTGTTGCTTGCAATTATACTTTTTCATGAAACTTGGATTTTAGTGGCTTAATAATAAATACCTTCATATTGTAGTATTTTTTATATCATAACTAATAATAATATGCAATTGTTGCGTTCATCGATAGCACTCTGGTATTTAAATATTAAGAGTGGCATAAAGTATTCTAGTAGGAGCAAAAGCTACAAGACAAACATGCACCAAAGGTTTTTTTAGTCCTTATAAATCGTTATTGTTAAGTTTTTTTTAGTGAAAATGTTATACGTTTCAAACTATAAAATTTGAGTCATCATATATATTTGTCTTTTACAAAACTAAATGTCTTTTTTTCTCATTTCACATATCTAAGTTATAAATAATCTGATTTGTCAAACACTATAAATAACTGATTATTACGATATCTAACAACATAATCAAATCCAAACACTAATTTTTATAATCAAGTTTTGTAACAGCTGATTATCCGTTTTCAAATCGCATAATCTATTTTCAATAAGCAACTCCTAACTTGCTACTTCTTTCGTCTCAATATGATGTTTTTGTTTTTTTTTTCTAAATTAATTGTTCACTACTAAAATTAAATAGAATATTTTGATCGAAATTACTATATCAATTTCAGTCTCTAACTTAAAATTGTAGTTACAAATTTTCAAGAAAAAACAATTACCCCCTCTGTCTCATAATTATAGTTCATCGATAAAAAACACGCAGTTTAAAAAAAGTATCATCAATACAACTTTCTCTTTTTTACTTTTTGCACAATAACAGTTTTAACTTAGCCAATTAATTTATATTTTTTTAAAGTTTGTAATTATTACCTCAAGTGAGGATGATATATAGTAAACTTAATCAAACATTTTTATTTATTTTTGAAATTGAACAATTAATTTGAGACAACCAAAAAAGAAAAAGTGGACTATAATTCTGAGACGAAGGAAGTAATTAGTTAAAAATAAGGTTTTTATTCCACAAAAGTAAAAAAAAAAAACAAAACAATTAATAATTTTACTTTTTTAAACAGTGTAGAACAATTATTTTGAGAGCATTTTACCACAAAAAGGTTACCCATTATTTTGCTACTTTTCTATCTTATACTATGCTGATCCTTAAAACGAATCATAACAATCAAGGGTATTATGCATTTTAGTAAAGAAAAAATATTTTAAAACTATTATTTTGTTGTGCTGATTGGTATGTCTTACCAATTATTTAATTGAGTGATACACGTCAGTTAGGTTGTCAAACGTTAATAAGTTCATGTATATGGCACCGACATTTTTTTGTTTATTAAACCATGTTTTGGGCGACGTGATAATTATTTTTATCTTCATCTCACGGCTCACGTTAATTCTTTCTTACCAGCAAATGCGTTTCAAGCCCATCCGATGAGATCATAATATCTAGCGGAATGGACCCTATAAAATGAAGACTTTTGCATATAAAGACTTGGACTTCTTTTTGTTTAACTATAACCTTAAAGTATTGGGTGTAGTAACGCACCACTCATGCCAAATCTACTGCACCTGATGCTCGTTTGTAAATATTGACATGGCTAAATTAATTGTAAATAAAAAGAGTGAGAGTAAGTGCAATATATGTGTCACAAAATGAACATATAAAATTAGCCACATGAATTAATAACATTAATAATTTGTATGCTTTTTTTCATTGAGATATTAAATGATTGTATTTCAAAAGAGTTGAAGATGACAAGAATACAACCCTCGCCAACTCTTTAAATTAAAATATTAAAGAGGGTCGGGTACGAGTATTTTTTTAGCCTCAACCCGAATTAACCCCGAAATCTAAATAAAGTCGGTCCAAAAAAAGTATATTAGCTACGTTTTCATGCAAAAAAACATACTGTAATAGTTTAATTACCTTAATTAAAATTTAAAAATGACCCATAACTAAAGGTCATTTGACCTTGATAGCAAAAACAATTTGTTACTACTACAAAATATAAAATACACAAGGACTAAAACTGTCTTAACAACAGACACTAGGACAAATGTAACATTTCTAGTCACAGTACAGTCTCATTAACTCATCCCCAGATCCAAACTTTTTCAAAAGAGTTGAAGCGACGATGGAATACAACCCCCTCGCCAACCTCTTTAAATTTAAAGAGCCGTATGCTATACAGTTTTGGGGTGTAATAGAATAGTTCGACTCAACACAACCTGATCGAGACACGATTTTAACATATTTGCGGTAGGGTTAAAGCGAGACTTATTAAAATTTTTTTCGGGTTATTCGGTCAACCTGATTCCGCAATCCCGATCGAAAACTATTCCGGGTGGGTTAATCGAGACTAATAATTATATTAGGGTTATTTGGGTAATCCATGAGTAACCCGAATATCTAAATAGGGTCAGCTTTATGGTTGAATAAATCTGTGGTTTTACTAGGGTTCAGATATACTAATTCGACAACTAATTAAAGGTTTTTGACTCTTTTTTTCTGATTTGTTATATTATGTCTGACAATGTAAACAAAACTTTAATAATTGGAAAACGTTTTTAATCATTTAACTTATATTCGGGTTGACCCCATATCTGATTAGATTCGTCTCGAATAGACTCAAACAGTCTAACACAGTGATATATAATAGAGCTCCGGTAAGGAGTTTTGTTTTTGCCTCAACCCGAAGCTTCATATATAATAGTTGTCCTTTTATAGTATATTTGCTAAAATATTTAATGACCCGTTTTTGTGTTTGGTAATAGTTGTTTTATTTTTGATAAATTGGTAACTAATATATATTGGTTAAGGCGGGACTGTGTTAGCATATTATATTGGGGGTGTATTTTTTGCTTTTAAATAATGGTACAGATTATAATGGCTGTTATTCTGTTATCGAGGTCATATGGGTTTATTGGTAGTGGAAAATGCGTCATGCGAAGCAGGTGCGCATTGACAAATGTATACAACAATCAACATTTATTTTACATATTTTTTATTTTAAATATAAACTACAACAATACTTTAAAACCTAACTGTGTGTTTCTTATTCAATTGGTGGGAAGCTCTTGTAGTAAACTACTAGGGCGGTGAAGCATTAAATCGTTGCGTTTATCTATGGTACGTCTTAAATTTAGTAAAACATAAGTGATGTACGGTCTTAGGGATCTGAGATAATTCAATTGATTTAAGAAACGGATGCATGCGATGTGATAATGAGGGGGGTTAGGACGGTTTATGTGAGTTGATGCGGGTCTAGTGGACATTTATTGGGGGGTAGTGTAGCTAGTTTGTTACTGTTGTGGAGGTAGAGGGTGGTGGGGTTTTGTGTGCACCGTGTTTATGTTCATGGAGGATGTGGAGAGATTGAAAAGGGTGTCGCTGTGCATCAGGTTGATTACGTTTTTTTAATGTTTGTTCCATTTCAGCATAGTTTTTGTCTAAAGAAACAGTTTTTTAAGATTTTTGCTTTGTGTTTTATTTTATGTTTTTATGTTGTTTGTGGGAGATTTACTTGTTTTAGATACCTTTGCCTGTTTAGTTTAACACAACGCTCATAGGTGACACCACTCCCCTTTTTTTCACGGACGATTTTTGCGTTTTTTGAATTCACGTGAAGAAAAAGTCTAAGGAGGTTTATTTCGCGCTAATGCCGGTTGTTTTTGGGATTGTTTTGGCGAGTAATAGTGAGCCTTTGTTTCATTTGTTTGGTTTTATGATGTGTGTGGGGTCCACTGCTGGTAGGGCGTTGAAATCGGTTGTTCAGGGTTTGTTGCTCACTTCGGATAATGAGAAGCTGCATAGTATGAATTTGTTGCTGTATATGGCGCCAATGGCTGCGTGTATTTTGTTGCCTTTTAGTTTGTTTTTAATAGAAGGGGAACCGTGTTCTGGTAAGCGGTCTGAGAAGGCAGCAGAAAAGTGATTGGTTTATGGTGTTTTTGTTGATTGGGAAATGAAAACGTGGAGTATTGTGTCATTTTGACGAATTTCTTGGGGACTTAAATTTCGAGTGCTTTGACTTTGCATGTGTTGGCGGCTATGCATAAGGCGGGATGTTTGAGGACGTTTGTTTCTGTTTTGTATTTTTGGAATCCGAGTTAGGTTATGGGATTTCCGGGTGTGGTGATTACGTTATTGGGAGTTGTGCCTTTTAAAACGTGGAGAGGTGTTTGTTGACGGTATTGTTAATGGGATGGGAATGAACGGTATTTGGAGGTTGACTGGGGATATAGTGGATGGAGAAGGATGGGGAGTAGGGGTTGTAGAGGGTGGGTCGGTGAGGATTGTGGGGGGGTTGAGGGTTGGTTGTGATTGCTTTGTGTATTTTTTGTGAGGATTAAATAAAAAAGATTAATAAGGAGCGTTAAACGATTAGATTGTAATTTATGTTATGTATGAGAAGTTATAGTATGAGATTTTATACCATTCATTCAAAGAATCAACATTACATTCCCCTGTTTGTACCTTTACTTGTTATATTAGCAACATTAAAATCTCGTTACGAATTTAATGAAACATGCTTGTAGATATGATTAGTCATAGATTTGCTGTTATTGAGTATGTTCCAATTTAAGTTTAGTTGTAATCATATATGTGAATACAATAATCTTATCCTTTTGAATGTTGAGTGTATTGAGTGTGTTCCAATTCAAGTTAAACTTTAGTGGCTAGCTACTTGCTTTAGTTCTTTGCTGCTGCAAATATAGAAAAGCAGTTTATCCTAAAATTCAGGGGACCTTGCTAGTGCGCAATTTCTTTAGGAATCTTATCCAATGCTTTTATAAAAAAGCTTACTTCAAGCATATTGATTTCTAGAACTTTCGGGGTTATTTAGCGGGTAAGCAGATGAGGTTTCCTTGTTCGGGATAGTCCATTTAAGTAAATCTCTGCAATTGGGCTTGTTCTCGCTTAATCTATTGGCTATCCCAGGTCGTTTTCGCTCCCCTAATTTTATATGTCACTAGGACATGCTAATTTAAATCAGTGAATCGCCTCGAATATTAGAGGGAGGGCCGCCCTATCACCTAGTTTACTAGATAAACTTGAATGCTGAAAGAGCTGTTTTCCATTTTCTATCAGGGTATGGGTTGGGGTAGTTTTGGGTAGTTATTACAAAATCACATGAAAAGCATAAATAACCTAAATATAGGAAGGAAGCACATTCAAGTAGAAGCTTACTGTGTCTATCTTATATCTTAAAACAGAAGATCTTGAACCTCAAATGTGACAGGAGTTCATAAATTTCCCACATTAGCCTGAAATATTCATTATGTTTGACATGTATTTAGGTGCACCTAAAGTTTATGTTACAAAAGTTGTCTTTTTCTTTGCTCATGTTCCATGTTTTTATCCTTTTACTGCAATAACTATTCACTATGTTTGACTGGTCATGTTGATAGTGTATGCTGGCACCCAACAATAGCAAATTAGCATCTGCCATGGTACAACTGTAGCATATATGTACATGGCTTGTTTCTATTAGGGTGTTTTTTTGGACCCATTTAATGTGGTGTGTGGTGTAAAATGACCACAAATGTGTGACACATTTTGATCCAACAAGCAATCTAGCATGCTTGTCCATTTAGAACAATGTCACTATTAGAGGGTTTTGTTGTACTTGCAACATTGGTCAAGAAATTGCACAACATGCAACTAGTAACATGTCACCAAAATAGAGATGATATAGTTGGTAGTTGGTCCTTAAAAGTGAGTGTCAACTTTTTCATGTACCCATTAAATGGAAAGAAACTTTTTATTGAGATATCTTGGGTCATATGGTTTGTAGTTAGAAACCTCAATTTTGACTTGTGTACACTTTTATATCATTATGAGAGTACGAAACATAAAATATAAAGTTTTGATTGATAACATCATTTAGCAACAAATAAAAAACATGACAAGTAAGTATGTGTAAAGAAATGAGAACTTTTAGTGCCAAGTACAAGATATTTAAGCGAAGGTCATCAAAAGGCTACCGATCAATGCAGCTACAAGACTGTAGCTTTTGGTCGTCATCGCCAAACTGCTTGTCCCTGAAGTTGTGGATGGGCTAGGAGCAGGAGACATTGACTCGACATTGATGATAAGCTTCATGTTCCTTAACTCACAGTGCTTTCCAACACCACAAATGTACCATTTCCTCCCGGGTGTTGATAGGGTAATCACGTCGTTTCCGCTAATCAAAATGCCATTAGGAGATGACAATGTGCATTGTTGGAAATCAGTCCCGTTAACTCTCAAGACATTATGTTTTCCGGCCGGGTAGTTAAATACTGCAATAAAAATATTGACAACAATGAATAAATTCTATATACATTGCCATTGAAACATAATTCACATGTCATATACGAAACTTAAGATACGACATACCGAGTTTATCTCCAACAAAGAATTGTTTTCCTTGCGCCCAAGCTTGGTAATCGAAGTCAAGGGTCCAACCACTTCCATCTCCAACAATGTACTCAGTAGCTGAAACCGAGGTTGCTAGAACGAAAAGTGTTGCAATCAAGACGATGTTTGTACGAGACATGGCCATTTTCGAAAGTTTTTCAAGATCTTAAGTAAGTTTTATATACAATTATAAAACTCCCTCCAAAAAGTGGCTTATGAAAATCTGATATGATTGTGTGATTATTTATACATGTACTTTTTTAGGACTTGCAAATTTGCTTATTTGAGAACCGGCTATAGACTGCAATAATATACTTGGTATGCACTTTACAAAAGACCAAGCAATTTTAAGGGTCTCAAATAAGATTATATATTTGGATGTATTCTTATGACCTATTGTCATGACTTCATGAATCCACACCATTTGGACACATTTAAAATGGAAATAAATAATAAAGATGCATTGAAAATTATTTTTTGACACAGTATGAAAACAAGCGTATTATATATCACATGATTTGGGAAATAATTTTAATATTGAAAAATATTTTCTAAAGCTATGTGGGTTTATAAGCTTATTTGATTCCGGCTTATATTTAATAAGATCTAATTTTGTGGCTTATTTTCAAACTTATGGGCTTATATAAGTTTATTATGATATAAGAATACTTAAATTAACACAAGTCTTCAAATAAGTCGAAAAATTGAAGCTTATGATATATAAATCGAAAAACAAATAAGCTCATACATGTAAGCTTAAACAGGCACCCCCGAAAAACAGTGCTCTATATTCTATAAAATCACCAAAAAACGTATGTTTATGTTTTGCAACTTGCAAAATTCAGTTAAACATTGAAAATTAAGGGTGTTCATCGGCTCGGTTATTGGGTTGTTCGATTTATTCGGTTCGATTGGTTCGGTTAAATTTTTCTTAGGTAAAACCGAATTTGAATTCGGTTCGGTTTTCGGGTTGATCCGAATAACCCAAATTACACCATTTATTTTTTCTTTAAATCTAATTATATAAATTTTTAGAAATTTTTTTTATTTCAAGAAGTGTTTTTATATTAGCATAAAAATTTTATGGTCATTTTATATATAAAAATACATATATATTTATATAAATTAGGTTTTCGGTTCGATTTTTAAAAATTCAGTTCGGTTATAAGTTTGGTTCAATTTCGATTTTCGGCTTATTCGATTATTACCTGCATACCCTTATTGAAAATTCAGAAGTAGCCCAAAAAACAAAAGCAAATATAAATGAGAGATTTTGGGTCAAACCAGTTTACCATAAAGCCCGGCCCATCAAGATCTTTTATGAAGGTTGCTTGTATTGTATTTGCAAGTTTTTTTATTCATGAAAATGGCATTATAACAAGTCTAAGGCCTTTAATTTTACATGTGTTATTGGAAGAAAATGTTGAAATAATATGTCACAACTCACAAAATTATTGATGGTCTATTTTAACTCACGAGATACCCCTTCAAAAAGCCCAATTTTCCATTTAAAACAACGCCAACACTAACTACAAATTGACCAATTTCCGTGACTAATAAATAAAGCACATTGCATGTGAAACTAAACCAAAGTCATGCCTATGCAATCTTCATATGTACGTTAAAAACTACATAAGACTTGTGTTTGTGCAATGTATAAACTATAAAACAAGAAACTTACATTGTTGTTAAAGTGTTTATAATCAGTGTTTTTAGCAGCAAGAAATGGTTAAGGAACGAAATATTCATAACCCGACAAATATTCATTTTGTCGATATCCATGAAGTACCAGAAGAGGAGGAACAGGAAGAAGAAGAAAACGAAAAAAAACAACCTAACAAAATGGCGGAAAGACCACCCGAGAAGAGGCTAAACCGGCCACCAATGATGAAGTTTCGTGAAGGCAAAAGAAGCAATACCCATAGAAGTTTTAGTAGACAAGTTTCGTTAGAAACGGGTGTGTCAAAGCTTAACAAGGCACATAATGAAGTAAAAGTGCTTCCTAGGAGCGGTAGGAGTTTTAGTGGGTTTGGTTCGTCACATGGAGTTGATCAGGCGAATGTGAAAAAAGGGGAGTTTAATATGTTTAGAACGAAGTCGACGCTTAGTAAGCAGAATTCTTTCATGTTGCCACTGAGAAAAGACAGTGGGGTTAATCAGTTTCATAAGAACGGTGAGGAGGGTGTCGGGCTTCTTGATGAAACGTTTGATAAAAGTGTTCCTGCTGGTAGATACTTTGCTGCGCTTACAGGACCTGAACTTGATCAAGTCAAGGTACTTAAATACCATTCATAATCTTGTATGCCGTTAGAACAAAGGCCGCTGGTTATAAAAAATAACAATCTCTATTTAACGTCGTTTTTGTAGGATACAGAAGACATACTACTGCCTAAAGACAAGAAATGGCCGTTTCTACTTAGATTCCCTATTGGTTGTTTCGGTATGTGCTTAGGCCTAAGCAGCCAAGCGATACTATGGAAAAACCTCGCAATAAGCCCAGCAACCAAGTTTCTACACGTTCCACCCTACGTAAACCTTGTGCTTTGGATCTTAGCATTAACTGTGCTGGTATGCGTGACCACTACTTACCTTCTAAAATGCGTATTCTACTTTGAAGCCATAAGAAGAGAATACTTCCACCCTGTGCGTATTAACTTCTTTTTTGCACCATGGGTCGTGTGCATGTTCTTGGCGATAGGGGCACCACCAATGATAGCTCAAACGCCTCTTCACCCAGCGATATGGTGTGCCTTCATGATTCCTTATTTTCTTCTCGAGCTCAAAATTTATGGTCAGTGGCTTTCAGGAGGTAAAAGAAGGCTTTGTAAAGTAGCTAACCCTTCATCTC
The DNA here is from genome assembly GCA_026074375.1 of Tanacetum coccineum. Lineage (NCBI taxonomy): Eukaryota > Viridiplantae > Streptophyta > Magnoliopsida > Asterales > Asteraceae > Tanacetum > Tanacetum coccineum. Next base: position 27,072 of record BQNB010017311.1, on the reverse strand, counting down.
ATTTGTCCGTTGTGGGAAACTTTGTTGGGGCAATTTTGGCTGCGAAAGTAGGGTGGAATGAACCGGGGAAGTTTCTTTGGGCCGTTGGGTTTGCGCATTATCTTGTGCTTTTTGTTACACTGTATCAGCGATTGCCGACCAGTGTGGCATTACCTAAGGACCTACATCCTGTCTATTCCATGTTTATCGCAGCCCCCTCTGCTGCTAGCATTGCTTGGGAAGCTATTTATGGCGAATTTGATGGATCCGCAAGGACTTGCTACTTCATTGCACTTTTCCTGTACATTTCTCTCGTAGTACGACTCAATTTCTTCACAGGATTCAAGTAATACCACAAATTCATATCGAGCATTTGCTTCCAAAATTGCTAATCACATGTTCTTCATAATACTTATGTAATGTTATGCAGGTTTTCGGTAGCATGGTGGTCTTATACTTTCCCAATGACTACAATATCAGTTGCAGCAATCAAATACGCGGAATATGACATGAGTGTTGTAAGCAAGGGGATTGCATTGACTCTGTCGTTTCTCTCATCAACCATGGTGTTTTTACTATTTATTTCTACGTTTCTACACGCCTTTGTTTGGCAGACATTGTTCCCTAACGATCTTGCTATTGCAATCACGAAGACAAAACATATCAAAGAGAAGAAACCGATGAATCTTAAGCGTTGGGCAAGGCAGTCCTTGGTCTCAATCAGAAAGAACAATTCAGCAGATAAACACACACTTGAGAATGAGTGATAGTTTGCTATTTTCATTGTAAATTTTATAATTGAATCAAGACTATTATATTCCAATATATACACTTTCTTACTGCAATAATGGCTCGTCTTCATCCCTCGACTTACTTAACTTTCTTTTGGTATAAACTGTTACTCCCGCCGTTGTCACCACCGTTAAAAGAAACCCAACCACTGTGCACACGATCTGTGGTGTAGACGTCGTTCTATCATCATTTGAGGCGTCCGCCAATGAGCTGATCATTATGCCCCTGAAACATACACATTATGAGTCAAATGTATTAACGGGTCGACCCAACCCATTTTGACCCGTACTATAAAAACTATACCTAATAAACTTCTCATTATAATGTTAAGGCTCACAAGTTATGCTTACAAAAAGTATATAACAAAGATGAGTCTTACGTATATATGGCAATGAAAATTTCTGGAAGCATTCCGACCAATGTGCCAAATAAGTACGGACTGAATTTGACACCCGTGGCCACAGAACAGTAATTGTACCGAATGTACGGGAACGGTGAAATTCTTAACAAGATGACAGCTTTAAATTGATCAAACCAATTTCCTTCACCTGCTAATCTCAAAATCGATGTTTTCTTTGGAAATCTTTCTAACGTCTCCTATGTAACGAACAACAATATATACTTTGTGATTAAGTTAATATTCGTTAAAAAGTAAGATTTTCAGAGATACGAAAACACTCACATGGAAACTTTGCTATGAGTGTTTGGGAAAAAATATATAGTTGGTGGAAGATTGGGGGTGTTAACGCTTTTTCCATTGAGGAATTCTTTTCATCTAATGGAAACGCTAACATACCTAGTCATTCATCTAGAATGTGGCAAGCGGTGATTTGGACATCCGGGTATTTCATTTGGAAAGAGAGAAATGCGCGTGTTTTTAAAGGGAAAGCTTCAAGTCTAAACAAAATTGTTCAAGATATTCAACTTAAAAGTTTCGAGTGGATCGTGAGAAGATCCGGAAAGAAAAACGAGATGAATTGGCAACATTGGCTTTTTGATCCGGTTAAATGTCGAGTTTGAAAATTTATATAGGTAGAATATTTGGTGTGCAGCCTTGTTTCGGCTCTGCTATGCTGAGAAATTGCAGATTCAAGGATGTTTTGGCCTGGGAGCCTAAACTTTGCAATCTGTCTTCATCAATATGTTCCTGTCATGCTGCGTCTTTTTTATGTGTTCTACATCGTTTATTGCTCGTGGATCTGATGCGTTTGAGATTGTGGTGTACTGAAGTATTCACATGTCTGGTTCATGTGTTTTTTGGTCTATAACACCATTAATTTGGTAGTATTGAGCTTTCTGTCTTTTGTTTTCTTCTTGCTTGTAGTATGTATTGCTTTGTTGTATTGTTTTTCTTTTGGGTCCCTTTTAACCATCTTGGTTATAGTGGATGCCGTTGCTTGTAATCGGTTTTGTTTTTCGTTTGGAATATATTGCTCTTCAAAAAAAAAATGCATGGAATGCTAAAAGAGGCAACCAAGAAAAATATATATATATTGTGACATCGTCAGGACACAATCTTTCAAAAAAGGCAACAAAAGGAAACTGATGAATACGATAGCGGTGATGAGTATGGTATACTTCCTAGTGATATTGAAGGACTTTCGGCTAAACCCAAGTTGACTTTCAGAAGTGGAAAATGATCGCAATGCTGCTTTGTCTATTCAGAAAAAGCATCGAGATTGGAAGGGACGTGACGTAAGGACAACCTTGCACTTCGCCAGAAAGTAGTAAAAACCTTATCATCTGCATATGTCGGAATCAACAATAATTCTTCTAAGCACCTATTTGTTTATTTCCTTCCTTACGAATGGGTCAATTGGGGTTATGTTTTTTTCTTTCCAATCTCTAATAGAGTAATGGGTCAAAAGGGTAAAATAAAAATGATTGACTTAAATAGAAATAGGTCAAAGTCAAAAGGTTGAAATTATTTATTCAAAAACTTATATTGTTTTTTATATGATGTAAATTACAGTAATCATTATTTACCCTCTAGTTTTTGGTAGAACTAGGGGTGCAAATGATAAACTAAGTCGAATTTTTGTTGAGTAACTCAAGCTCGTTCGGACCGAGCATTATAGAGTCTCGAGCTCGAGCTTGTTCCCTATGAGTTCGAAATATTTAACGAGTCGAGCTCGAGCTTTTTTAAGCTCGACTTGAGTTATTATCAAGTTTTTTGAGCTTCTAAATAATATTTGTGTTTTTTAGCATGTGTATCTTCTTCTTTGGTGGTTTCATGATTTCAGTCCCCATTGGTCTTTCAATTGCGGTAAGCTTTCATACATAACATGCGAGTATTTTTTTTTATCTGAATAAATCAGTACTTTTGTAAAAACAAATCCTATTTTTTGACCAAGCAATTTTTTTTATTATTGCTACTTGAATAAAAAAAAAAGATTCAAATGGTAAAAATTGGAGAGGCTGTTTAATTTTTCGCGCGTTGCTATGCGCGGGGTTTTTTTTGTTTGGGCTTTTTTTTCAGGTCTCATTTTAATAGTTTTTTTTTCTCATATTAAATGATAATTGCGCGTTATTGCGGCGCATTTTTTCTTTCTTATTGTATTTTGTATTAAATGATAATCGCACGTTACTGCGACGCATTTTTTCTTTCTTATTATATTTGTGCGGATTCTTTTTTTTTAGTTTTTTGGGTTCATAACATCACGCCCTGTTGTTAATAGGTTTTTTTTTATAAAGGTGATTTTTTTTACCCAGTCCGTGATAGAAAGTTGTAAATAGTTAAAAATAAAAGCACGTCTCGTAATTTTTTTTCCTTCTTATTTTTAGCGAAAGAAGTGGGGGTGGGAGGGATTATAAAGTTTTTTTTTGGGCCGATGAAAAGTAACCATGTGAAAAAAAGGGAAAAAAAGTTGGGCTAGATGTTGGACTAAACTTAAAAAAAAAAAAACTACTTGGGTCAAGCCAAAGTAGAGTCCAAAAAAAAGTTGGCTAGATGTTGGACTAAACTTAAAAAAAAAAAAATACTTGGACGGGGCCAAAGTAGAGCCCAAAAAAAAAAAAATTGGGCCGGCCCAAATTTGGGCCCAAGTCAAACCTGGCAATGGCAACTGTTTGGTCAGACGTTTGCGCCTTGAGATATAGAGTAATTACAGTAATCATTATTTACCCTCTAGTTTTTGGTAGAACTAGGGGTGCAAATGATAAACTAAGTCGAGTTTTTGTTGAGTAACTCAAGCTCGTTCGGACCGAGCATTATAGAGTCTCGAGCTCGCGCTTGTTCCCTATGAGTTCGAAATATTTAACGAGTCGAGCTCGAGCTTTTTTAAGCTCGACTTGAGTTATTATCAAGTTTTTTGAGCTTCTAAATAATATTTGTGTTTTTTAGCATGTGTATCTGATTTAAGTCCCCATTGGTCTTTCAATTGCGGTAAGCTTTCATACATAACATACCTTTTTAAGGCTATGTATACTTGGTCTAACATGGCCCTCTGTTTCAAAATAGGTTCGAGTTTCGGTTTTCAAGATTCTATCGCACGTCACAAGACCAAACACGGGTGTTTTAGGACACAATCCAGGGACTCAAATTTACCAAAATGTGAATAGATACAGAGAAGCAAGAAGGCTTTCCTTGTTCTGTAATACTTAGCGTCGAGGCCGCTATCTACTTTGCCAATTCTACTTATCGACAAGAAAGGTATGGTGCATGACTCCTTAACACACATAGATGTACAAGTTGCAAACATGTTTCATTCCCGTCGAAAATTGGATATTATTGTTGCAGGATATTGAGATGGATAAGAGAAGAGGAGTGATTAGCAGCCAACAATGGCAGTTCTTTAAAATATGTAATAATTGACATGACTGGTAAGTTCATATCATAATTATAAAGCTTGATACTTCATAAACAAGCTTTGGACTTGTTAAAAAAAGACGCATCCAAAAACACAAATAATTAGCAGATAGCAACGATTAGAAATCAAACCCAAAAACCCGTTCTAAATATTCCAAATAAGTGGTGTGCTTCAACAATAATAGATCTTAACCATCAAGACAACAATTAGAATTTCCAAAGACAAAAGCTATCATGAGGCGGGTTCGGGTTCTGGGCGTTTAAAGATGAGTTTTGCTGAAAGTGATGCACGTGGAAACGGCAGTTGTAACAAATCTCTAACTAACTCATTTTCTTCCTCAAGAGAAACACTTTCATAAAGCTCTATTTGTGCTCTCTTTAGCATTGGTGACTTAGCCATGATGAGTTTTAGAAAGTCTACCTGACGATCTTCGTAAGTGAACCACTTCATACAAAAGAACTCGAGATGGTCCAATGCGAAGCCAGAGTAGTCTTGAATATCAGGAAAGTTTTTGGAAATTTGTGTAGTATCCGACTTATCATACCCCTGATTATACAAATTAGAGTAAAGTACATTTTTGGTCCTTGTGGTTTGGTGCGTGTTTTACTTTTGGTCCAAAATTCAAAAACGTTTTGGTTTTAGTCCAAAAGTGATACTTTGGTTTCACTTTCAGTCCAAAAGCATGTTTTTTTGGTCCTTGTGGTTTGGTGGGTATTTCACTTTTGGTCCAAAATTTCAACATCTTTGGACTGAAAGTTAAACAAAAGTATCACTTTTGGACTAAAACCAAAATGTTTTGAATTTTGGACCAAAAGTGAAAAACGCACCAAACCACAAGGACCAAAAATGTACTTTACTCTACAAATTAAATAGTGTCAGACTGTTTGGTTAATTATAAAGTAATAATTACCATACGTATATCATCATTTACCGTAAGAACAACTTTCTCTAAATTTGGGGAGCTTCTTATCAAACAAAGGGCAGAGGAAACTTCATATTCTTCGTCATAGCACATTCCTAAAGAAAGACATTTGAGTTGAACTAGTGAAGTTGGAAGCTTATGTGGCATACCACCTGCAGACAAGTGCTTTAACCGAATTGAAAACCAAAATCAGCAAATACCATATCCTTACATGTTACATGAGATATAATCTTTAGCTTATATATTACCTTCATATAAGGACCTTTGATTACCAGATTCTCAATCAAAGGCACACATTGTAATAACTCAACAAATGTGAACTTGTTTCCTGTAGCAAAGTCTCGAGAATAATCACATATCTGCATTTACATACTTTACGACTTAGAAATAATTTTACTTAATAGGCTTTATAAGTCATTAAATGAACCTTACCAAATGGAGAACCGTAATTAGTGGGCACTTAGAGAGGAAAAGTTGAAGTGTTTTGGAAGTAATATCAACATTTGCAAAATGCACGGTGCTTAACTTACTAAACCCATCAAATATTATAGGAGGTCTGAAAAGACAATTATGGAGCCCTAGGAATTCTAATCCTTGCAATGAAAAGAACGAAGAAGGTAGTTTGTAGCAGTGTTTTTTTTCTAGTGATCCCCAGAAATTCAATTTTTGCAAATGGTTGTGTCTTGAAAGATAACATATTATCTGGTTAAACTCTGAATCCACATCAAGCTCAACAACATCAATTGTGATTTGAAGTATTGAACCCGTGTGCATTAACAAAACATCTAAAATGGCACTCGCAAGCTTATATTTCTTCAATTGTTGGCGGTTAGATGGAACTGTAACCATTTTGTCATTAAAAACAAGTCTAGTCATGCTCTTCCAGCCGGACCTCCATTTCCTTGACAAAATGCTCGTTCTAATAGCATCTCGAATTGGCATACGAGTTAAAATATTTCCAGTTATGTCTTGAGGAAGACTGCTGATTCTATCCGGATTTAAGCATTGAACTTTCATCTTACTACTTTGGGATGCCATTCTCCACAAGGCTGCAAAACCAAAAAAGCAATGCATATATAAGACAACATACAAAAGAAATATGTATAATTGCTTCAAACATATGTGAACCACCCCGTGATAGTTATTCAACTAGCTAAATAAAAGTTTTATCTAGAAACAAACATGATTAAAATCCATTAGCTCTAAAAACAAACTGGTAAGTTCAGATCATAATTATAAATCTTGCTACTTCATAAACAAGCTTTGGACTTGTTACAAAAAGACGCATCCAAAAACACAAATAATTAGCAGATAGCAACGATTAGAAATCAAACCCAAAAACCCGTTCTAAATATTCCAAAAAAGAAATGCATATATAAGACAACATACAAAAGAAATATGTATAATTGCTTCAAACATATGTGAACCACCCCGTGATAGTTATTCAACTACATGTCTACAAATATAAACCCGCGAATTTCGCGGGTAGCTAAATAAAAGTTTTATCTAGAAACAAACATGATTAAAATCCATTAGCTCTAAAAACAAGATGTACTCCACATAACAAATCAATTTTGAAAGCATGAATAATGAGTATTAGCTGGTCGTATTATAACTTCTCATAAATGAACATAAAATCCATTAACTCTACAAACAATATGTTGAAGGAATATCAAGTAGGAAACCCGACAAGAAGCACATATAGTAAACAAATTAGCGAATTAACCCGTTCTTTCTATTCAAATATCTATATAAATAATTTACGTAGTAGAAAATATAATTTTTTTAATATTTCATTAACTGAAAGCCAAACAAAACACTATTAAGATATTAAATGAACCAAAAGATTATAATGACTCTCGAACACCCGTTTAAGGTTTAGACATAACATAATGCAGTAATAAAAATCAGAAAGAAATAAGACTATCAAATATCATGTACACACCTCAAATTTTACAATAATTATTTAAAAAAAAGTCATCTAGAAAGAAAAGAATATCATAACCAATGACTAAGATTGCCATTTTACTTTATTTAAAGCATGCATATTGTTGTAGAAATTAGAATCACAAATGAAACATATAAGTTAGAATATAAGAAAAAGAAAAACACTGACTACATGACCTTAAACACTTGTAGTTAGTTGTTGATGGCTCAAATATTAAATCGGTGATGGTTTTGTTAATCATGTGCGTTTGATATCACCAGCCACCACCAAATGCTACAATAGAATGAATTAATTTTGTGAGGAAATATAGTAGCAAAAGATTAATAAAATGATGTCTATAACTATAAATTTGAAAAAAAGAATTGAAGGAGTAGTGAGAATTAGTGATGTCATTCATGACATATTTGATGACATAATTAATGACCTCATTAAATAGTGGGAAGAAGATTCAAAAAGATTTTGTTTTATTATATATATATATATAGATAATGATATTAAGTACAAAATAAGCCCAAAACCAAATAAACTTATATAAGCCGATAAGTACAAAATAAGCCCAAAACCAAATAAACTTATATAAGCCGATAAGTACAAAATAAGCCCAAAACCAAATAAGCCATAAGCAGGCTATATAAGCCGAAAGACTTATGGGCTTATATAAATTTATCATATTGTAATAAACTTATATAAACCCACAAGTCCAAAAACAAGCCGAAAATTTGGGGCTTATGAAATATAAGCCGAAACAAACACCCCTTTAAGTTCACCCTTATTCACAAACCTAAACAAATTTCTAAAACTAGTTATGTTTGATAATTAAAATGACCAACTGCCCAAATAACCTCTTATTTACGTGTCTGTACACGTTACATGTTGAATATTTTTTTTGCCTTAAAACTATTTTTCACAAACAAAAAACAACGGCTAAGCAACAACGGTAGTACTCTTACAAAATGATGCTTTAACTCGCTAATGTTATGGATTGATGGACAACAGCATATCAAACCAAATTAACATAAGAAACAACTATTGAAGAAATTTCAAAAACAAAGAAAGGAACCAAAAATTACATTTGTAAAATGATTTAGTGAGTGTTTGTTTCGTCTTATATGCGGGCTTATGAGCTTATTTGATTTCGGCTTATATTTCATAAACCTCAATTTTCTGGCTTAGGGGGTGTTTGTTTCGGCTTATTTGGTTTTGGGCTTATGTTTCATAAGCTCACTTTTTGTGGCTTTTTGGACCTAATAAACTTATATAAGCCGATAAGTACAAAATAAGCCACAAAAAGCGAGCTTATGAAACATAAGCCCAAAACCAAATAAGCCATAAGCCGAAACAAGCACCCCCTTATTTTGAGACTTATGGGCTTATATAAGTTTATCATATTGGGTATGTTTGGCGAAATGGGCTCGGGCTTGGGCTGGAGTTGGGGCTAGGGCTTACATTATAAGCCGAAATTAAAATTGGTAATTTTGTAAACTTGGCAAATGGGTTGGGGCATATTATTGCAGAATTATTAAAAGAACATAATTAAATGAGTTTTTGGTATATGTTAGATATTTTTATGGGTAAATAAGTAATTTACGGATCAAAAGCCCCGGGCTAAAGTTTTTATCCCCTTTTATGGGGCTGGGGCTTATGGAGACCTATGACTTATAAGCCCTTTCATAAGCCCGCGTGACAAACGAGACTTATTTTATAAGCCGACTTATTTTAAAAGCCCAAGCCCCGATAAGCCCCTCGCCAAACACACCCATTGTAATAAACTTATATAAGCCCACAAGTCTAAAAACAAGCCGAAAAATTGGGGTTTATGAAATATAAGCCGAAACAAACACCCCCTTAAGTTGACCCTCATTCACAAACCTAAACAAATTTTTTAAAATAGTTATGTTTGATAAGTAAAATAACCAACCGCCCAAAAATTCAGATTTAAATGAATTGCATTTTTGATACAGATTATTAGTTTTCAAATCGAAAGTCTCAACCTGTTTTTTTCGAAAGTAGGATATGTGTCTACGAAAACGCAGTAAATCAGTTTTTCCAAATGGTTTGCCAAACATTGTATTCAATTACTTGCGTCTTGCAAACACAAAAGCTAATACTAATATCTTCCAAAACAGAATCCAAAGAAACAATATCACATATCTTAGGGGGTGTTTGTTTCGGCTTATATGTGGGCTTATGAGCTTATTTGATTTCGGCTTATATAACAAAAGCCTCAATTTTCCGGCTTGTTTCGAGACTTGTGGGCTTATATAACTTTATTACGATATGATAAACTTATATAAGCCCATAAATCTCAATATAAGCCATCATACACTACCCAAAATTAACCCATCATCATCATAAAAAATTAACAGAAATCGTACCAGATTCAAGCTGCTGTGAATGAAGCTCCGATTGATGATGTAATTAGGGTTTTTAGTGTGTGATGTGTGTAAAATAAGAATTTTTTCTTACTGTGGAGATATATGTGTGAACAAATGTCACTTTACATTTTTGGTCCTTGTGTTTATCAGTTATAACGATTTTGGTTCAATAGTTTAAAATGTAACAGATCATGTTCTGTTTTGGTCGACCCGTAACACTTTTGGTTCATTTTTATTAATGTCGTTAGTTTGACTTTCGTTGACCGTTAAATACAAGGGTATCTTGGTTTTTTCAAGCATATTGTTTATTTTTTTCTTTTAGCAAAAACATTATGTTAAATAAAAACAAATATCTCCTCCTTTCCGGTCAAACATTCTTTCCAACCACATCTCACTTATCTCTCTCTATATATCATCTTCATATCTTCAATTAACAACCATCACTACCGACCCACCAAACCACCATGACATCACCACTAAACCAACAAAGACTCCCTGCCACGACATCACCACCAAACCACCACCACTAACCCACCAAACCACCACAACCAACCCACCAAACCATCACAACATCACCACCAAACTCATCATCATAAAAAATTAAAAAATTAATATAAATCGTACCAGATTGAAGCTGATGTAACTAGGATTTTTTTTATGTGTGTGTGTGTGTGTGATGTGTGTAAAATGAGAAATACTTCACTTTTTTCTTACTGTGAAGATATATGTGTGAGCAAACGTCACTTTTTATTAGCGGCACTAGATGGGTAACCGGACATCCGGGTGACCGGTTAATCCCGAAGCGGGTCACGGTTAACCGTCATAACAATTAGTCGAGTTGAACCAAATAAAAAAGAATATGATTCACATTGTAAATTCAATTTTACTTACTGTGTTCTTAAGTAGAAGTTAATGAAGAAAAAGAAAGAAAGTGAAAAGAAAATACATGAAATTTGTGTTCTTGAGTAATACTTAAAGAGGAAAAGAAAATGAAAATGAATGAAAAAGTAGTGTTTCCTCCCATATTTGAGTTGAAAATGTTTACTTCCTTTTACTTTACTTTACTTTTCTTTACTAAAAAAACTTATGAACACAGTGTAACAACATTGTAAAGAATTTTAAGTCTTAGTAAAATCGTTTTTTCACAACTTTGAAAGTGCACACGCAGTTAGGGGCGGAGTTAGAAAGTTATGATCGAAGGTGCACATTTTGATAATTTTTAGAAATTACATTACAAATCGGTTCGTTAGGAGGGAAAATTACAAAGGTAGCCGTATATTTTAGTAAGTTTACACTACAATTTTGTTTGCTTTCGTCTTTTGTTTTTTATCCGTATTTCCTTTGATGGTTCTTTGCTTATTTGCTTGCTATGCTTGTTTGTTTGCTCCCGTCTTATGCTTTTGTTGCCTTATCCTTGTTTTGTTTTTTTGCATCTCTTGCTCTCTTTTTTGTGTTCTTCCACATGTACACATACACTTTCGGAGGTCTCATTAGAAACAATCTCTTTGCTTTCAGGGATACCCTAAGGTAGGGTAGGATCTGTCTACATTGTACCTCCCCTATACCCCGCCTCAACGAGATTGACTTTGATGTTGTTGCTTGGGCACGTGCTCACCCGGCCCCTATCTCCGCCACCGTACGCGGTCCTTGTTATGGACAATAACTGTACATCAAAGTTCTTACAAAAACTTTGCGGAAACATTGTTGTATGGGAGGGAATCCTTGACAATAGAGGGTGTTCTGGCGACTCAGAATTCAAGGGAGTTGAAGAAAAGAACTGAAAACGGGTTATATGTAAGGGGAAGGTCAGATCATTATAGTGGAAGTTCACAGTTTAAGTCAAGAGGTGGAACTGGTAAACTCAAGTGCTTCATATGTCATTTATGTTAGATGATGAAAACCCCGTATGTATAATCTTATTAATGACCATTATTTATAATGGCAAAACCCTAATACCCAAAACCCACAAGCTTTGGGCCTAATTATCCACTAATACTTTCCCGCAGTCCGAGCGGCGAAATCACGAAAGCTCGAACTACAGTAGTAAACTAGAAAAGAAAAAAAACAAAACATTACCAATTGTGTGGATTTGTGACCTTAGCACAAATCACAGTTGTGTGGATTTATGACCTTAGCACAAATCACCAACACAAATCACGGTTGTGTGAATTTGTGACCTTAGCACAAATCACCAACACAAATCATAGTTGTGTGAATTTGTAACCTTAACACAAATCACCAACACAAATCGCTAACAAACAATAAAACAACTATAACTTTTTTTAACATAAACCTAATTATCGAATAATCTTTGCTCCAAGCTGCCGCCTTCAAGCCAGCGAATAAAAAATAAACCCCAAAAGGGTAAAGCCCACCAAACTCTTATCCTTGTTTGATATCACATAGGGCTTGGGCCTACTGATTTGTTTGGTACTGAAGATCATTTATGATCATCTTCTTGAGCGTCTTTACAATCTTGGGTTCAAACAATTTGGTCATAAACAAGTTGGGTTCAAAAAACTTGGTTGTGGTGTTGAAACAGGAGTCCATAGAGTACAAGATAAAAAATGTGCTTGGTTTAAGGTGAAACTAGAGGGAGCTCAAGGAGATTATGAAGCTGATGTTTTTCAGGTTAATAACGATGATGATGCAGTGGCTCAAAGACAGTTGGAGGACAAGCAACTTGAAGAAACAACAAACACGGATTGATAAAAGAGCCGAAAAAGGTACACCTTGGCATAAAGGTGGGGCCAAACATTATGGTAACTGGAGTACCTAGTCAAGAAGGTGCAGAGGGTAATGTTGGTGAAAAGAAGAAAGTGAAGGAGTCTATGGAAGCTAATCTAGGAAAATTACTAAAATACAATGCCTAGTCAACAAGGTGGTCCCCGGTTCGAGGTTCCGGCATAAGGAAAAGACTAGGGTATCAGTTATATTTAAGTGTTACTCCTAAGGTGGAAATTGTAGGATATTAGGAGCAAACTTAATATACTTTAGAGACTTAAGTGTACGTTGTAATATAGATTAGGATTATACTAGAACTAGGAAGTATTTAGCTTGCCTTGCAAGGCAAGATGTTTACTATTCGACTTAGGATAGGTTTCTACCCCCTCATATCTATAAATACAGATGACGGGGGATGCTAGTTAAACATTCTTCTTCCTCGTTGTAATAGCTTTATTAGGTTTTTAATAAATGTTTGGTACGAGGTCATAACGTGTGCATATTATTGTCAGTTCTTTGTAGTCTCTCGAGTTTGCTACTTGTGCTCGATACAACTCACGATCTAGCGTTCCGCGATCGAACTTCGGGTTGTTGTTGTAATTGTCCAACACAATGTATCCGCGCATTGCAGCAACGAGTACCCTAAAATCAACGGCGGCGATTACCTCGAAATAAAAATTCCTGATGATCCACGTTTTTATGTTGTTACTCTTTTTGTGACAGTAAATTTACGGATGTTAAGAATTTCAAGTCGCATATTTCAACTCTTTAACCGATATCAATGTAATATTTGTTTTTTTATACTCCATATTATGTATATTTTAAGGGTTTATATGTAAATTTATGAATGTATCGAGTTTTTCGAGCCGAATTCAAATCTTATCTTATATTTCAATTATAGTTAGATTGAAAAACACATCACCATTACATATAATTTGAGCTTTTCGAGCCGAGCTCGAGCTTCCCTCATGAAGGCTCGTCGAGCTATCGAGCCGAACAAAATATTGTCGAGTTCTTAATGTATTAGCTCTATGTATTTGGATTTAATGATATTAAATAACATTTTCAGGCTCATTTTCACGATCTGTTGTGAATGCCAACGTTGGGGCTAAAACCGTGGTGTCAAACATTATAATGGCATCAACTATGCTAGTCACACTCCTGTTCTTTATGTCTCTCTTTCACTACACCCCTAACCTTATTTTGGCGGCAATTATTATAACTAGCAGATAGCAACAATTAGAAAATAAAAACACAATTAGCAGATAGCTACAATTAGAAATCAACCCCAAAAATGAACGTCCAAACCCATTTTAAATACTTCAAATAAGTGGTGTGATTAAACAATAATAGATCTTAGCCATCAATACAACAATTAGAAGTTCCAAAGAAAAAAGTCATCACGAGGAAGGTTCTGGCCTTCTGGGCGTTTGAAGATGAATTTTGCTGAAGGTGATGCACGTAGAAACGACAGTTGTAACAAATCTCTAAGTAACTCATTTTCTTCCTCAAGAGAAACACTTTCATAAAGCTCTATTTGTGCTTTCTTTAGCATTGGTGACATAGCCATGACGAGTTTTAGAAAGTCTACCTGACGATCTTCATTAGTGAAATACTTCATCCAAAAGAACTCGAGGTGGTCCAATGCGAAGCCAGAATAGTCTTGAATATCAGGAAAGTTATTGGAAATTTGTGAAGTATCCGAACTACCATAGCCCTGATTATAAAAATGTAACAGTGTTAGTTAATTATAAAGTAATAATTACCATATTTATAGCATCATTTACAGTAAGATAAATTTACTCTAAACGAGGCATGCATACCCGTGCGTTGCACACGGGCTGGAGATATTTTGCGGGGAATGGAATAGGTTGTGTTTGTTTCTATGTAGTTGTTGCAGGCTTGGTTATCCAAGATAGAAACTTACTTCTTTTTTTCTTTCCTTTTTCTTTTCATAAATAAAACCGTCAAACCGTAACATAACCATGGTTTCTATAGCTATCTTTTGTGTATTCTATCTCTA